>JAGVVM010003205.1:0-27265 GCA_019149425.1 Psidium friedrichsthalianum
AAGAACCAACTCGATAATATTTTCAAAAAGCGCAATTAACCCTAAATTTTCTTATGACCCGTGAATCCGAAGCCGGATGATAAGATCAGGAGATCTCTTCTTGTCACCTTTTATGCTATATTACATGTGAAATATCTGCTCAGAACCATTGACACCGCTAAGCCTTCGGGGGACGTAGATGACGAGCCTGACGGTTCAGTCCCGCCCCTAGTGGCGAAGTGGAAAGCGGCGTGAAGGATTTTGGCTAGATAAGTAGGATTTAATTGTAAAGTCTTGATTTTCATTTTTAGAGGAAAAAAATCTGCACAAAACAATCAAAATTATCTATAAAAAAAATGAAAAGAATAGGGTTTACTTATGGACAAATGTATTTGGTTATAGATAAGATAAATAAATAAAGACGGTACCGTTTGTTTGTACTGACCGACCGTTGCATGGGAATCTGGGGATGCTTTTGACTAGGGGGCGATGTTAGTGGTACAGTTGGGTGAGGCCGTACGGTTTCGGCGGTTACTCGTTTAAACGGAGCGTTGTCTCGCCTCGCCACCCCGTCATGCCTGCGCGCGTGCTAAAGAAAATAACGACAAAAATGATTGGTGAATCTTTTAATTCGTTCAACTCGATCCATAAATTGTAACTCAAATGCAATACAGTCTCTTTTGAACTTTTAATTTCATTCGACATAATTTTAAAACTTTTCAACATGTTCTTTTAAAGCGTGGGCATATGAAAATTTCCGATGTTAACCATAGACTTTTGAAACTAAAAGAAGATTAATTTAGGGGATAAGATCAAATATTTACCAAAAATTCAGATACGAACAGAATAAGGAGTTTCGGGGACAATGTTTGCAAAACTTTTTTTTTTTTTTTTTTTTTTTTTTTTTTTTTTTGTTTTTTTTTTTCTTTTATTTTTTTTTTTTTTTTTTTTTTTTTTTTTTTTTTTTTTTTTTTTGTTTTTTTTTTTTTTTTTTTAATTTTTGTATTTTTTTTTTTTTTTTTTTTTTTTTATTTTTTTTTTTTTTTTTTTTTTTAATTTTTTTTTTTTTTTTTTTGTTTTTTTTTTTGTTTTTTTTTTTTTTTTTTTTTTTTTTTTTTTTTTTTTTTTTTTTTTTTTTTTTTTTTTTTTTTTTTTTTTTTTTTTTTTTTTGTAAAATAAAATTGAGAGATTGATTTTCACAAATTAAAAGTTTGGAACTCGAGTTAGGGTGAGCGTGATAGCACTTTCTAGATGTGGATTTCTGCTCCGGAAGAAACTCGTTTGGTAAATGTAAACTTATAAAATGAAAATTTATTTGGTAAACTTTTTACTTGTGAAGTGAATTTTCACTTCTTAAATTGTTTTTCTCTCAATTGTAGAAGTTAAAAAAAAATTACTTCTCAATTGAAGCCTCACCTTTCGACCAAAAAAAAAACCAAGCCTTACCCTCTTTTTAACATGCCCACATTTGCTCCCTCTATCGTTGCCCATTGCCACTTGTGACCTCCACCACCCACCGCCTCTGGCAGACCTTCGCGGCTATTGCCAACCATCTACCACCTCCACCAGTCATCGCCTATCGCTAATTCGGGACCATTGCTCCACCGCTGCAATCTTTCCCTATTGAGTCGCTGTTTTTTGGCCGCCGAAGTAAAAATAAATAGTAATTTTTTATTTTTAAAAAGTAAATAATATTTTTTATAAAATATAAATTACTTAAACTAAAAATGAAGTAGAAATTTTTTAGCCGTTAATAATCATTTTTCGTAAAAGATTTTATGTTAATAATATTTCGAAAATAAAAAATTTCAACATATCAAACGAATTTCTCTAATTAAAAATCAAACTCCGATCGAAAGTTGATTTTTCGGAAGTGGAAGCGTTGCCACGCGCGTCCCTGGGCCCCTGCGGGAGAGTCGCGTGCGCGTGCGAGAGTGGAATGGGATGCTGATGGATGTTGCATGGCTGGCATGGCGCAAATGCGGCCGTGCAATCATCACCAACAACTCGACCAACGGGCAACAAACAAACCTCTCTCTCTCTCCTCTCTACTCGTCACCACTTTATTCCACCGCCGACCGCGCTCCCCCTCTCGGTACTGTAACATGTGTGTACTGTACTGTTGGACCACCACGAATAATTTAAAAGAAAAAAGAAAAAAAGGAAAAATCCCCACCCAGAGATGTTCAAAAATGTTATTTGTGCACGCACAAAATTTACAGCAATTTTTTTTTTCTCCACCTTATTTTGAGCACCCATGTTCCTATGTTCGTTTCGGTGGTCCCCGAAAATCTCTATATAAAACCGAGGCAAAAAAAAAAAAAAAGAATTTGAGCAGAGATTAGCATGCGATTGTGAATTTTCTATTCGCCCATTTCAATTGGCTAATAATACCGCCTCACTAAAAAAGAAAAAGAGAAAGTGGGAATGGCATGCCAACAAAACCTAACTCGCTTACGCAACAGCTGGCTAATTTACCGCCTCACTAAAATTTACTAAAGAAAGGTGGGGTAACATGCAGCGGGTCACCCCGATTTAAATGATTTTATTCTAAAAATAAAATTATTAATTTTTTGGGTCGAAATTTATAAAAAAAAATTAATTCGATTGTGCTCAACTAATAAGGAAAAAAAAATTGATAATAGTTTCGTATACCAAAGGAAATCTCCCCTTCATCGCCGCCCCATGCCTCCCGCTATCGAAATGGACGTTGACCCATCGATCCCACGTAATTCTCGTTCAATCACTTCATTCAATCTCTCTTTTGATTAGAACAAAACAATTTTAACTCTCTGCTCTTTTAATGTCAACGATTCGGTTGGGTTTAATTATAATCTCTCTTTTAAAGTCTGAATTTTAGGCCACTTTTATATGTAGGACATAGAATTAGCGGCTATAGATATAATCCTTTTTGAGAGTCTTTTACTTCTTTTGGCCAAAAAAGGAACTAGTCTTTCGTTTTGGATAGTAAAGAAACTAAGCTAGTCTTTTCGAGTGGTAACTTTTCTTAGGAAATTATAAAAAAAAATAAAAGCCCCCCAAGTCCTGACGCTTGACTTTGCTCGAGCTCGGTTAGGTTTAATTATCTCTACTCATATAGCTTTCCGATGAAGTTTAGCTCGACTCGACTCGATTAATTAGTGAATTTTGATTCTTGCATTTCGGGAGTGACGATAACGTCTGTTCAATCTGTTTTTATATTCCGAGGTGAATATATAGATAATCATAAGGAAGCTACTCATGCCCGAGTATTTTCGAGCGTGAGTTATATTCAGTTGAGTTTGAAATGAGCCGAGCACTCGTCACCTAACTTTCCACTGGTGTGTTGAAATATACTTTGCTAATGGGGACCCAAGTTGCATCTAAAGTAAGAAAAAAAAAGTTACTTTTTCACCTTTATGCTTTCGACGCTTCCTTAACCAGACATCTTAATCCGTCTAAAAACCCTTCTTCACCTTTCACAGATTTTTTAACCGAAATTCATTAAGATTTTGCTGGCGCCAAATTACGATGCGGGTAAAACATGTGAAACTTTAAGCCAGTTATGGGCCATGTTCGAGTCCCCACGTTCACATTATAATGTGGTCCAACAACTAAATTCCAGTTCCGTCCGGATTTGATACGGGAGAGACTTGATTGGAAAATTATGAAAGTGGAGATAAAAAAAAAGTACATGGGTGTAATAAAAAAAAATGCGCGAAAGTACGGATAGAAGTATAAAAAGGCAATTCATTAGAGGAGGGCATGATTCCTAACTCACCCGGCGTGCGAGGAGAACCTTTTAAACATTTCTTCTGCAATAAAATTAAAATGCAATTCCCTTTGCTGATCAAAGGAAATGAGAAGAACGAGGCTGACCCCGACAGACAGCCAAGAAAAGGAAAGACAGGCAGACCAACACAAACAAGTACCAGAATTTGAGGCTCACTCTGTTGCAATGCTTTGCAATTTTTTGCATGTAGAGAGAGATTAGGGCTAATAAAAGGGTTAAAAAAGTAATTTTTTTTCACTGTACAAGGGAAAGAAAAAACGAGGTTCAGACAGCCCAAGAAGAGGAAAGAAAGGAAAAGACCAGACGCAGACAAAGTCCAGAATTCAAGGCTCCTCTGTTTGCAATGCTTTGCATTTTTTGCATGTAGAGAGAGAGAGAGAGAGATCAGGGGGCTAATAAAGGGGGGTCAAAAAGAACTCACCCATCAAGATTAAGATTAATATTAATAGATTGACCAATCAGTTCAATCTCCTCTCGCAGGGTCAAATTGGCACCCACCGAAGGCCACCGCGAGGGACAAAAATTACAGAGCCCTTCGAGAAATTACAGATCGGGACCCCCCAGATAATATTCCTGGGATCCCTTTGGTCAAGAGTCCCTGAATCCCGATTTCCAAAGAAAAGGAAAAAAAGAAAAACAATGGAGAAGCAAGTATGGAGAAGCTTTCAATCTTCTTCTTCTTCTTCTTCAACCTCTCCGCCTACGCAAGAAACCGCAAAAACCCTAGTCCTCAGAAGCTTTTCGGAGTCTCCCAGCTTCTTCTTCTTCTTCTTCTTTCCCTCTATCTCAGCGTCGACGTCAGGGACTGGAAGACGACCTCTTCGCAGGGGAGGGTGAGGCCCATGTCGTGGTCGAACCCGAACTCCTCCTCGGCCAGCTGGAGCAGGCTCTGGAACTCGGGCCGGTTCAAGAACGAGATGGGCACGATGTACCGGTCCGGTTCTCGCCGACGTAGACCACGAAGTGCCCCTTGGGCACGTCCAGAGGGAAGGCCTCTTGGTCGTCCCCTTGGGAGGACCGCCTGCCCAGGCTGGAGCACCTCTTGAGGATCTGCTTCAGCACGGCCGCTTGCGGGAGCTTGTTGGCCCTCTGATCGCCATTTTCTTGCAGAGAGAGAGAGAGAGAGAGAGAGAGAGAGAGATTTGGGTGAATTGAGAGTGTGAGCGAAACAAAGAGAGAGAGAGAGAGAGCCGAGGGGTGGTTTGAAAGGTGTGTGGGGAGGTTTGTAGGGTATATATGGACGAAGAGAAACAAGAATTTGAGAGCAAGGTTAAAATTGTAAAATTTGGAGTCTTGGGTTTGGGCAGAAGGAGAGGGAGGGTAAAGCCGAAAGCATGTGGGGTTGCCGGGCAAAGACAGACCAAAGAGGAGTGAACTGTGGTTTGCCCCTTCCCTCCTTGTAGGGGTATATATGGACGAAGAGAAACAAGAATTTGAGAGCAAGGTTAAAATTGTAAAATTTGGAGTCTTGGGTTTGGGCAAGAGGAGAGGGAGGGTAAAGCCGAAAGGCATGTGGGGTTGCCGGGGCAAGGAACAGACCAAAGAGGATGAACTGTGGTTTGCCCCTTCCCTTCCAAAAGGACAAGAAGGACCCCCCTCTTCTCCTCTCTTCTCCCATTCCTAGCCAAGACCACCACAGCCTTTTGGCCCCAACGCCACGTCTGTCCTTAACCCTGGGGGGTGTGTGTGTACGCATTCAAGTGGAATAGCCACAGCTATTTCCCAAAAAAAGAAAAAAAATTAAAAAAACAAAACAAAATGAAAAATTGACAAAAAAAAAAAAGGAGGGAGAGAGAGAGCATTTCTCCAATTCTTTGTGATTCCTTAAGACAATGCATGTCCTCCTACCAATAAATACAATGTTCTCTCCTCCTGAGAGACCGACCAGTCATTCTTTGTCTTTGCCCCCCCCCCCCCCCCAAATAGATGGAGGTGCATGCTTGGGGTTTCCCTTGCCAAGAAAAGGGGAAACTTTTAGGGTTGGCAGGACTGCTTGCTGCGATGTAATTGTGTCGTGATTGGACTTTCAAGGATGTTGCGATTTTTGTCTCAGTTTAATGTACAGTGTGACTTACGACCTGACAATACGCTTGCTCGAAAAAAAAAAAATGTAAGGACCGGATTAATTGTTGCTCGCGAGATGCTAAGGCCGCGCATGACAATACTTCTAAAACAGAAATTCGTTCGATAACACAGCTTCATTTTTCTACTTTTAGAGCATTTTTCTGCTGTAAAGGTAGTTTTCGAAAGTAAAAAAGAAAAACTTCTTCTCTCCAGCAATTTGAATCTTAAACACAAGTAAAAAAAATCAACTTCTTGTCAGAAATTGATTTTTAGAGCAGAAGTGTTGCAATGCGCGTCCTAATTGTATTTATTTGCACCCGTGCATTCCACCACGCACAATCATTTTGCTTTCTTCCGCTCTATCTTAAATTACATACGAGGATAGCCTCTCATCTAGTAGAACAATCTCGACAAGCTCTGCGCAGCACATCCGAATTCGATGTCCCAAGCCCGGATAGACATAGATGCGTGCATGCCGAGACACCAACGTAACGTCGATGGCAGCCACATGATGGAGGGGTGGCGGCTTGCCGTGGTTGCAAGTGGGAGGGAGAGATTGCGGAAAGACATTAGGGTTTTGGGGTGTTTTTCTCTTCTTTTTTTTAATTGAATTATTTCGCGTGGTTAAGTGTGCATACAACGATGGATCAATAAGTGGGCAATACTTTTGCGTTGGTTAAGTTGTATCGGCGAACCAAAAGGGGGAAAGTTCGAAGAATCACTTCCCGAAAAATATATTCACTCAAAAACGCGCCCTCAGTGTATATTAGAATGCTCGTCCAGCCCGAAAGCATAATCCTAAAGCCCAAATGATTTTATTGGATTCATGATACGTGATTTATCGTTTCCTTAGAACCCCCTCGATTGAATTGAAAAGTTTGCGTCGGATGCTGACCGACATTAGTCTACTTGCCTTAAAGGCTTGTAATTTGTGGTCTGGTGCGTCACTTGAAGTTCGATTTTAGTAATCGATGTATTGTTCCGAGCATCCGTTTTCTTTTTTTTTTTTTTTTTTTTTGCGCGCGCGGACTGTACTTGTAAATGATCCAACAAATTAATGCCACGTGGCCCCATCCAAACCCTCGATCTGCTTTCAAGTACTTTCAAGTCCTCTTCTACGGGGCGATACGGACACCCTCTTGATTGCTGTTTTTTTTTTTTTTCTTTTAAAGAAAGTCATGATGCCGTGGGCCACGCCAAACATATATTATTCTTCTTCTTCTTATTATATTATTTTTTAATTCTGATGCCGTGGGCCACGCCAACATATATTGAGGTGACCAAAGTTGCCGCTCCATAGTGTTTTTAGCAATATAATTTTTCTTAAACTCATAAGAAACAAATTTTCCTAAATCAAGATAAACATGAAAGTATTTAAGCAATATGAGTTGAGTGAATTGGGTTGGACATGACATGGATTGCTAGATTTGTATTATATGAAAATGAGTCAATTGAAATCGGACACATTTTCGATCCAGACCGACCTGACCCTAGGCCAACCTTCACGGTAGTCGCATATACACATGCTAGATCTGAGTATTATCATCTTAAAGTCGAGCTGCCAAACCGCGAGCTCCACGTTCGGGAATTCTTGGCGTCCGCCGTGAGCGCCCCCCAATTTGATTGACAGGACAGTTTGGTCAGCCGTAAAACCCAGAGAGAGCTCCTTGCCCAAACAGCTACATTAAAAGAAAGTGCAGAGCAGGCAGCACCCCATCAAAAGGGAGCAGCAAGGTCCCCCATTGCGGCCAACCCCAAAAATTACAAAGCATCTCAATGTCTTACATTATAAGATCACCAGAAACGTTGACACTTCACCAGCAAATCACTCACGTGCATGCAGAAAGCCATCGTAGCCCGTCTTCCCTGCCTTTTCCCATCCTTCGTACTTGCAAAAGCTTTTTGGCTCCAATCCCCTCTTTTGAGACTTCCTAAAATTTCTCCAAAAAACCGTTCCCCAGCGAGTTGTTTAGCCATTGAATTCGTGAAATTTCTGTACGTTTAGCGTGCTTTATGTATGGTTTTGTGACCAAACGCACGCGATTACGACGGGTTACTAAGATGAATTCGATGTCTCGAGGGACCTTAAAGATGCCCACCTCATTGTTTACAGGTGGCTTGCAGAAGCCGGGTAGAACATCTGTTCGCACTAGTCGGTCGAATCGCGACTGAACCGGAACTGGTTTTCGTCGTAGGGCCGTGGCTACCATCTTCTGCATCATTGTTAAAGCTGATTTAACAGACTGTCTAAGCAAAAGTTGGCAAAAAAGCAACCGAAGTAACTCAGACCGGGGCCACGGCGCGCTGTTCCTGTCCGAAAGGAAGTTGAAACCGAAACTACCTCCCCATGTTCTGCCACTCAGATTGGTTGTCGTGGAATTGGAGAAGAAAGACATGTGAGAAGGAAAAAAAAAAAAAAAAAAAAGGTAAGGAAAAAACTGGTCCACACAGCCCTCAGTCACGGAAAAGCAGTGGCTTTTGACAGTAAAAGAACAGTTGATAAATCGGGCCGATCCATCCTCTCACTATGAACATCACGACTGACCCGCATGAAACCTGTTTATGCGGTGACTTGCATCCCCGTAAACTCCATCATTGGCGAGTGTGGCCGGACGTCTCGGCGATTCGTCCTCTCTTTGGCGTCGGCGGATCAATGGAGCGAGTTCACTCTCGATACGCATAGGGCAATGTCGTGCGCGATGAGCTGAGTCGTGATGCGGCGGGGTGTCTGACCATGCGAGCTGCACCCACCCACTTCGAGAAGAATTTGCCGTGTCGGAATCGATCTTGTTCGATATAGCAAGAATTACTCAAGGTACGGATGTGGAATAACAGGTGTTCCATTGGCGATGCAATTGAAGGGACCTATCGAGCCAAGAGGGCCATGTTACGTCCTCTGCCTCCTTTTTGCCAAGTGAAGACATGATGATGATGCAGGACCAACTTCCACCTCCTCAACCGCAACTGCCCCCATTCAATGGCCCTTTTCCTTTTTCTCCTCTTGGTTGCTCTCGCGCCAACCTTATTTGAAGGTTCATAGCTGGACTCATTCGGTCAGGAAATCGCACCGGGGCAATTGAGAGCAACTGGGAAAAGGTGTGTGTGGCTAATCCAGAGTCCAAATATGCCACTGCATGATAGCTCTGCTGCTTTAATTGGGGTACTGTCTCAAGCCTGCATCAGAGCTGAAGTTTGCATCTTAGTTAGCAACGCTTTAATTTCGCCGTCGTATGTAGGATGGTTATACTAATGGCAGCGCGAGCCTACACATCTCGCTCGATGCTAAAAAGAACAAGTCTCGTCCGTTGATCGTAAGACCTTACAAAATTTTGGGTTCCGTCATTTTTTTTTTCACGAGAATTGTTGAGAACTTTACGAAGAGCTATGACCCTCGAGAATCCGGTCGTCGGGCGGCCATAGAACAGTCCGTACGGCCCGGCCGCGGGACCCCGAGAACAGAGGCTTGTGCCCCGGCTGCCGGTGGGTGCAAAATTAATGAGGACAATACAGTTGTTTCGTGGACCTATAGTCGTGACACGACGCCCGAAACTTTCGAAAAACCTCTCAAAGTTCGTCAATCAATTCAAGCTCAGAGACCATGTGCTCGCCTCGTCAGCCTTCGTTTCGACTCCGGTCGGTTTATCTCCTTTCTTTTTCAGGATAGTAATCGATCCGAAGTACTCACCGTAAGTCCTTGGGAGGAGCCGGGTAACATGGTCCCCTCTCCTTCCCCTGTTTTCGTTATTTTTGTTCTTGGGGCCATTACACTTTGAACCGTGATTTGATTACGAGTGGAATGAACATTATTCAACTGCTAATGAGCTCTGTTCTGTCACGAGAGTGAACGTCACGTCTCGCGGCGGAACATAGAGCATTGTCCTGCTTCAGGACAAGTTTATCGACCAAAAATTTCACGCCCGTGTCGCCCCGACATCCAAATCAAAGATAGGGACTGGCGATTAGTCGACGATACTACGTCGAAATGATGTGCCTCCGGCCCCAAGGGAGATGAAACGATAGCTCAGGGAGACGGAATCGTTGGCTCATGAAGCCCAAGTGACTATAGAATTTGGAAGATTTCAGGACAGGCTGCCGCTACTTCGGCAATGCAGCCTCTCACAGCTTCTATGCCAGACAGCATTTGAGAAGGGCCTCGGCACGGGCTTTGCGATCTTCATATTGTTGAATCCTTTTTCCAACAAATTTCGGGGAAATTTTCAAAAAAAAAAAAAAAAAAAGAGAGCTCAAGTGCTCTTATTTTTTCAAATAAGAGCCTAATGTGGACTTTATTTCAAATAAGACCTTAAAGCGCTATCATTATCTCAAAGAAAGGGCTGAAGTGGTTATGGTTGTTTCAAATAAGGGTCTGACCTCGCCGACCAGCTAAATTTTCTAGTCGATCAAGGGCATTTTTGTCAATTTAATTATTTTTTATTAAATTAAATAATTTAAAAAGCAAATAGTAAAAAAAGGGGAAAAATAAGGTGAGAGATCTACCTCTTGCATTTGGCCACCGCCCTACACCCGGTGGGGCGGCAGCAATGGCCCTTGAGGTCGCCAGTGGACTTAACAAGGGCTGGCAACTCTGCCGATCAGAGGTGAGGGTCGCGGCCCTCACCCAAGTTTGGTCAAAGGCTACTACCATCGGTTGGGATCGAAGTAAACGGCGTCCTCCAACCCACACCTGTCTCAACCGATGGCCGTGGCCCTTGGCTGGACCTGGGCGAGTACTGTCGACCCTCGCCCACATCTGGGAGAGGGTCGGCGACCCTAGTAGCCAAGCTCCCACCGCACATCTCTCACCTATGTTTCTTTATTTTCTTTTACTTTTTTTTTTCAAATCTCTTAAAAAATAGAAAAAGGAAAAAATAAAATAACAAAGGATCAAAATGCCCGTAACTAAAGTGGCGTAGGTTTCTTTTTTTAGACTGATATAATCACTTCAGGTTATTTTTGAAATAATATGCACTTCAAACCCTTTTTTGACCTAATGAACTACTTCAGACCTTCTTTGAAATAAGATCTACCTTAGGCCCTTATTGGAGGAAATGAGGGCATTTGGAGCAATTATTTGGAATTTTCCCAAATTTCAGGTGCCCTGCATCTGGTCACCAGCAGCTAAAGCCCCCGTCTTACCATTAGATGAGAGTTGAAAGATGGCTTCGCTAGGAACAGGAGATCGAATGAGTAATATATAAATCTCGAAGCCTGGCAATTTTTTTTTAACATCGACTCTGTTTAACATAAAAGTTGAAAATCGTCCAACATCGTCATGCCTAACAAGGGTGGGAAAGAAAACAAAGAATTCCTGAAGATCTAAGATGATAGCATCTACCCAATTTCAGACAATTGCCTGCAGGGATCCCTTTTTTTTTTTTTACCCCGGGTGTGATCTTGCTCGAAAACTGCTGTGTTTAGTTACAGGCCTACGAAGATAAAACAGTAGCTTGCTGCTGTTTTGTCTCCTCCGCTTGCAAACTCTTGTAGTACTTGACCAGTACCTCCCATCCTCCGGGGCACATAAATCCATCAGGAGGGTTCTCACCATTTCTTGCATAAGTCCTCATCTGCACAAGAACGACATGGTCAACATCTACGAATTCTAAGAACGTAAAATCCGGGTAACTCTCAGTCACTTAACATTTAATTTGCACAGGATCTTTGATTATGCAGGGACATGTCTACAGCTCCAAGACTGCCTGTCGCGATGTGTACATAGGGACAGGCATTCTAGAAAAAGCTTCTATCAGGTATCACCACACCATTTTCTGGGGTTTTGAAAATTTGCCCTTTTCCTCTTTTTATCTTAATCTGGTTTAAAGTATGAAGGTTCATTTTGATCTCTAACCAAAAGGATCAATTGCAGATTTCACCCCATTGACCTGATAGATCTTACCCGATATTAATGCAAAATGAAGTAGTGTTTTCAGACATGCGAAGTGTTTTCACACTTGAGCTGATTGTAGTTCTAATTTAAGTGTTTGCTTTTGCCACATAACTCGCAAATGACAATGTCAAATTATGATTTGATCATCTTCAAACTCACAAACTGCTTCTAATTAACCGAGTCTAAATCCTCAACTGTGCAGCATTAAACTAGTCATATAACTCCAATAACAGGGAGAGAACATTCAGTTTTCCACAAAGAAAGAGTGCAGTCATTAGTAGAACATTTCTGCAACTTCCAGCTGCTACAGGGAGACATTATTATTGTCTGTACTATCCATTCAAAAGCCCAAGAAAGTAAATCTCCTACCTTGGTCCCAGATATAAAAAGAAAATCCTTAGCACGCGAAGATCAAAAAATGCCATTTTCTTCTCCACCGTGTCGTATGCAGCCACCTGCCGAACATGAAGTGGCAAAGTTGAGGAAATTTTCAGAAGCAAGAACAACAAGTACGAGATGCATTGGACATGCCTAATGATACCCGGATAACACAATCAAAACATAATAAAGAAGAGCAAGTTGCCCAAGATCATATGGCAGAGAAAACGAGTAAACAGAAGATATATTTTAGGGTTTGTGGGGGAAGGAGAAGATACTCACTTTGAATGGCAAAATGTTGAGTTTCTCAAGGCCCAGGGCCATGCTCAACACCTTTTTCCCCATGATCAGGGTCATACAGATCCCTCTTCTCCGTTGGGTGCCCCATACCAGCTGGATCTCGACCAACTATATAGAAATTGGCACCAGCATTTATCCGTGCCTTTGCATGCCACTGTACCTCGGTTGGACCAGCATAATGCATCGGAGATGGAAATATGGAGACAACTGTGGTCTTGGGATCAAGAACACCGTCTTCAAGGACCTGGAAGAGCAACAAATCATTAGACAATCAAATAACATCTCAACACAAGAGTGTCAAATAACTTGGACAGCCAATCTTCCTGATATTGAACTGATATTCTGGTAAAACCAAATTCACCAACCATGACGGACAAGTTGTATGAGAAAAGAAATTGCTTACTAATGTCCTCCTCTTATCTTATCAAGTCAAGGAAAACAAGATTGACCATTGTGTTTCGGTCTGCATGGTCAATACACTTCAACCAGCAGAAAAGAGGCACAAACGGCATGTTCCAATTACACCCAATATGCTAGATAATTCCTACTAGGCTACACTGCAGGATTATGCAAAGGAATTAAAATTGATCAAAATAACCTTGCTATGTTGTTCCATGCGAACATTCAAAGGGACATCGTCAGCTTTTGTATAACCTCCAAGAGGATGAAGCAACAGGATAGGATTCTTGAAGCCCATTTCCAGCAAACGCCTCCTTGTATCATTCATCAACAACGCGTGCCCATTATGCACGGGGTTTCTTAACTGAAAAGCGAAGACAGCATCAGCCTGACGCTGATCGAACTCTTTGCGCAGTTGTTTAGGCGAAAGCCTGTAGTGATCAAGCCCATCATTGTATTTAATCGGTTTCAACAATTCCAAATCTCCACCAATGAGCCAGTTCCCAGCAGGAGTTATCGCCTCCTCAACATACGGCAATCCGGGAGCAGTTGTTCCCCAAGTCCTCGCTATTCTTTCTTCTTTGTTGTGCTTGTAGATTTCAATACTGCAAAAGGTTAATATGAATGGTTCCTAGTAAGAACAACTTATTAAGTGTTGTCATGTGGAAGCTAATGGTAATTTATTTTGCAGATACAGCACAACAGGACACTCCGGCATACGCAAGTAAAATGAGACGACGACAGAGACAAAATAAGATTTTTTCAGTACTTTTGAAGTACAACTGGTAAACACAGTTCTCACAAGAAGCCAGATAGTCTAATACTATGGCTTTTGGTATGGTAAGCGTACGCCAATGACGCTGCACCAAAAATAACACACTACCAACTCATGAGCGGGATTTCCGAATACAGAAATATTACCATAGTTGTTCCAGATAAAGAAATAATTGATGCCGCAATTCAAATGCAGGTGATATCACTCAGATATCGGAGATATTCTTTTATTGAAATAATTACTTCCACGAGTTATTATCAAAAGCCCTACACAGATTGATGTTGAGATCAGGCTATTAAAAAATCACTCCTCCTCGTGCTAGTGGGAATTAACAAAGCGTCCGGCACACCTCAATGTGGAAAGGTAACCAAGGATAGAGACTCAGACCCACGAATTAACAAACGATTAGCGACAGAATCCGCCAGTCCCTAATGACGTAGACAATTCTGCTCTTTTTGAACAATGCATCAGCATTTTCCGAGAAAAGAACAAGAAAAAAAAAATTGAAACAGCATTTACCTCCGAAGAAGCGCGAGCAAATCCCCATCGGGACTGACCAGCCCCACATTCTGGGACGACCCGATCGCGTCCTTAGTCCCGTCGTCGATGGCCAGAACGATCGGAAGCGACATGTTCACGACCGATCCGTCCCCCATCCTCAGGCAATTGAAATGCAAGGTCTGCAAATACTGCTCCTCCCTCATGAAGCCCTTCAAAGGGCTCGCCCACCCTTCGCTGATCACGTGCACCCACTCCAGATCGATCCTCGTCAGCCTCACCCTCGGCAACGCCTCGGCCTCCTTCGCCTTCAAACCCCGATCTTTCTCCGGCACGACGAGGTCGACCAGGACCCCACCGTCGGGGTCGATGAGGGAGCTCTTGATGGAGTTCTTGGCGGCACTGCGACCCAACATCTTGGGCTGGCGCGGGAGTTTCGACAACGGGTTGGCGTGGTAAACTCCTCTGGGCTTGGCGTTCCTGAGCTTTGCTCTTCCGATCTCTTGGCTGCGAAAACCGAGGTGGGGCGTCGTGGCGATGTTGAGTTTGATGGTTAGAGACATGTTGGGACGAGGAGGGGCCGAGGCGGGAGTGCTGGAGGAGAGAGGCGGCTAATTTGGGAAAACGCAGCGAGGAGGCTAAATTGGGCACGCATGTTTGCGGGGTGGTGGGGTGAGGGAGGAAGAAGAAACAGGAGGCAGGAGTGGGCAGCGTTGCGAGAGGCGCTGCTGAAAGGGAAAGAGATCCACACGTTCTTCGCTACCAAAAAAGACGTCTTTGCCTTTTCTTCTGTGGATGGAAGTCGGCGGGGCCGGTCAAAATATGCTCGAGCGGCGGCGGGGACCATGCGGACTCGGAAGGAGGGCAGAAGCCGCAGAACTCATTGTCCCGCATGCATTATTGAAAAATCCAACAACATGTTCTCGAGAAATATGCGCAGGGCCAACGGGTGTTGGCGAGATCTATGGACGCGGGCCCCTGCTCTCATGACTCGAGACCCCGAGGGCAGGACCTAGGACTCTTGGCTATATCGGAGTTCCGAATCCAATCGTTGTGGTGTGGAGTCCTATGCGTGCTATTACAACCAAAGATCTCCTTTCTATTTTTCTTTGTTATCAAGGGGTAAATAAACATTGAGAAGGTATCGATCATGATTTCCTTTCATTTCTCTCGCAAGCAGAGCTCATCACGAGTTCCGCGACACTCTAGGCCCCACCCAAACCAATAGGCCCCGAAGCACAAAAAGGGTAGGCCCTAAGCAAGCCATTTCATTCTTGGACCCGAGCCCACATACATTCAGTTGGGCCAAAATCATTTCACAAATCACATGCGATTGTTTGGGCCAAACCATGGGCCTCGCATGTGGTCCGCCCACTCGTTCGTCGGTTTTGTATATTCGTCTCCTCGTTTCTGCTCTTGCTGTGGTTATCCGAACAACGGTAGAATTATTACGTCGCACTTCCTTTCAAATCCTTCCAACCCAATTAGGCCACATTGCTTGTCTTGTCCAAATTGTAAATCTCTTGCGTGAGAAATTCCCAAAACTCGATGGAGAAAAAAAAATTCGAAACTTGAAAATCAAAAAGAATTTTTTTATTAGATGTACCATCGATCACCGTCTCATGGTTAACTTGAGCCAAGAATTCAATCGCAAAAATAAGTGAGAAAAAGACACACGTTGCTTGTCCCAACGTTAAACATATAAATATATTGACAAAATGACATAAATGATCACGAACTTTAATCCAATATGCAATGTTGTCCATAAATTTTTAATTTGATCAATGTGGTCTTGAATTTTAACCCAATATGTATTGTGATTGTTGAACTTTTTAATTTAACCACTGTGGTCCATGAACTTTTGAAACAACTTAGTCTCTAGTTTGACTTAATAGAAGAACTATATTGAGTATCTTTCTATAGTTTAGGGATTGAGTTAAACATGTTTCAAAAGTTTAAGAATTATATTGATCAAATTAAAAGTTTAACGATCATATTACACATTGGATTAAAGTTCAGGAGCATATCGATCAAATTAAAAATTGAGGGATTACATTACGTATTAGATTAAAGTTTGTGAACTGTTTATTTCATTATCCCAAATATATTTATACGCTGGCGATGGACCTGTTAAGAAGCAAAGTCAAAACCTCCTGGCAAAACATTGCAGTAAGTCAAGGCGGAATTTGCAATTTAGTCCTTCTACTGATCGCAAATTGCGACCAGGGGCATGTAATTGCCCCGAAGCCATCTTTTCCTCCCTACCCTAATTGGCAACGGCAAGTCGCAGCACTGTGTCCCGCTCAAACGCCTCCAGCCTCGATCTCAAGCTCAAGCTCAAGCTCAAGCTATTCACGTTTCCCGTTTCTTTGGTTCCTCCCCCAATTGCTGCATGTGTCCTGATCCCTCAATTTCTCTCTCCTAGGGTTAGGGTTTCTGTTCGTTCTCGTCTGTCTCTCTCGCTGCTGTTGCTTCCTCCTCGTCGTTTTGTCCCTCGTGATTCGCGAGCGTCGGCTCTGCTCGGGTTTCCGAGATGGGAGTGCCCGCTTTCTACCGATGGTTAGCTGAGAAGTACCCGATGGTCGTGGTCGATGTTGTTGAGGAGGAGCCCGTCGTCATCGACGGGGTTTCGATCCCCGTCGACACCAGCAAGCCCAATCCCAACAACATGGAGTTCGACAACCTCTACCTCGACATGAATGGGATTATCCATCCCTGCTTCCATCCCGAAGACAGGGTACGAGTTTAATGATTCTTTCTTCCGCCGTCTTTTCTCGTGAATCTTTGATGTGTCTATATGTTGTTCTCGATTCCTCGACCTCTGGACTGGTCTTATATTTAGCAGGGAGATAGCTGAGCAATCGGTCCAACAGATAGGATGTGCTTGGTATTCATCAGTACCAGGGTATTAGGAGGGAAGAGAATTGAAAAGAAGAAATTGTTGTCCCCATCTCGACTTTAAGAATGTCATGCTTATCTAGTAGTTGACGTCTCTGTCTTTTTGTAAATTCTGCAATGATGACTCAAAATTGTGTTTGGAATCCTGAAGATCAATTGGTTTGGCAACTAATAGCACAAAGTGACTGGATATTCGTCTGTGATATTATTTGATCACGAATCCAGCTCAACTTACTCTCAGCTATATATCCAATATGCTCTTACGGCATGAATAGAACACACCAAGCTAACTGTTCTCTATGTTAAGTAGAATTAATGCATACTTCAAGTTTGCATGATCCAAACTCTGGTTGAAATTAAGTTAGAAAGAGCCATGCTGAAAATTGCGAACGCATCATTTCCTTATTGGCTAGTGCAATTGCTTATAATCTGAAGTTGTAGCTAGACTGATGTTATTTTTCCTTCTTAGTGAGTGCAACTTCGCTTATTCTCCTGGTACCATCAAGAAACTTAAAATAACTTATGAAGTTATTGACTTATACTTTGTTATTTGTAGGGGATGAAGTTTGCATTTTAGTTTGTTTTTTAACTCATCCATGCAAAGATTATGACTTTTGTTTTTTCACCTGTTGCAGCCAGCTCCAACGACTTTCAATGAGGTGTTTCACTGCATGTTTGACTATATCGACAGACTTTTTGTGATGGTGCGACCTCGAAAGTTGTTATATATGGCTATAGGTAAATAGACCCTTAATTTTCCAGTCCATATGCTATGTCGAAATCAAAATTGTGATAAATTGTATGTGAATGTCGAATAGATGGTGTCGCACCAAGAGCAAAAATGAATCAGCAGCGGTCGAGGCGTTTTAGAGCAGCTAAAGATGCAGCAGATGCGGTATGTATTTACTTTTGTGCAAAACACCCCGCAATTCATAGTAGTCCCCTTTTGTGTCTTAAGATGATTTATGGCATGTTCTGAATGGAGTTAATTAGAATAAAAATTAACCTGAGTAACTCTTATAATTGTTTTCTTTTGTTACACTTATCCAAGTCCTCCATTTCTTCGAATGCTAGTGCAGATATTGGCACACGATGCATCAGTTCCTTTCATTGCATGTTTATATGTTTCTTTGTGTATTGATACAGTTGTCATGATGCATTACAAGGTTATTTCAGTATGCATTTGGAAAATGATTATATATAGATATGCCAGTTTTCTCAGATAGTTCTCTCTATGTTGTGTGCACCATGAGCAACCCGATAATCCCATGGGGCATATAGTTGTGGTTTATACTTAACTTTCAGCTAGTGATCTTTGTGATTTTTCTCCTGTAGGCAGCTGAAGAAGAGCGGCTAAGACAGGAATTTGAAAGTGAAGGCCGGAAACTACCTCCCAAGAATGAATCTCAAGTTTTTGATTCAAACGTCATTACTCCTGGAACTGAATTCATGGCTGTTTTGTCAGTGGCACTGCAGTATTATGTCCATCTTAGGCTAAATAATGACCCTGGATGGAGATCTATTAAGGTACCTTTTATATGTAGGCTATCTTTTCTTGCTTGAGGTGTCAAGGTATGCCCTGTATATGTTGATGCAGTACTGACTTGATGTCAAAAATATACAGTTGAGTGGTTGTAGCACTGACTATTCCAGGGATTCTATTGTTCGAGAAATAATTCACATAAGAGATAGATACTTTTATTTTTTCTTTTAGTGGAATTCAGTCGAAAGGGTGATGTTATGTCAGTAGTGAATTTGCAGCTTTTGCTTATTGATTCATTTTTTGAAGGTTATCCTTTCTGATGCAAATGTTCCTGGTGAAGGGGAACACAAGATCATGTCATATATTCGTCTCCAAAGAAATCTTCCTGGATATGATCCAAATACACGGCATTGCCTGTATGGTTTGGTACGTCTCTTCCTTCAGCTTGATCTTCATCCCTGCAGATTCCTACTGATTATAGACCTCTGCTTGACTAATTTGTACTCCACATTTGATTCCTTTATGCAGGACGCTGATTTAATTATGTTAGCTTTGGCCACACATGAAATTCATTTTTCGATTCTTCGAGAGGTTTGTGAACAAATTTTGCGTAGCATTATCTTTTGAAATATGAACTTTTCTTCATGGTCATGCCTTGTCTACTTTGAGGAAAAAATCATCTTTGGAAACAATAAAGAAAATTTGATGGAGGAACATCAGGAGGTTGGATACATCTTCCTGTAGAAATTCTTTTGCTTAGAGTTGATGATTTTCCAGGTATTCCATTTTACACACACACGCCTAGTTGTTCTAAGAGGTCATTCAGATATGGTTCTGTCAGACTCAGACTTCTTCCGGAGCTACAAAGCAAGAGGTTTCATCACCAGTTATTAATCGCATTTTCCTTGCATTTCAGATTGTTTTCACTCCTGGTCAACAGGACAAGTGCTTCCTGTGTGGCCAAATGGGTCATTTGGCAGCAGATTGTGAGGGAAAGGCAAAGAAGAAGTCAGGAGAATTTGATGAAAAGGGTGATGATGCTGGCATTGTTAAAAAGCCATACCAGGTTAGTTGTAGACTTATTACTTGATTATAAGTGATCGAACAGAGGATAAGTTTTGATGACCGGAGCTACCAACATATTCTGAACCTGCATTTTTTTTTTTTGTATACAGTTTTTGAACATTTGGACTCTCAGGGAGTACTTGGAGTATGAGTTCAGGATTCCAAATATTCCTTTTGAAGTAGATTTTGAGCGCATCGTGGATGACTTTATCTTCATATGCTTCTTCGTTGGCAATGATTTTTTACCTCACATGCCAACCTTGGAAATTCGTGAGGTACGCAAACGTTCTTGCAGCGTCACGTGCTTCAGAATTGGATGGTGTTTTAAGGTCAAATAGCAAGCATGTTGATGTGCTCTTTGGATCTTTGGGTTACATTTGAGTGGAAAGCTAGATTGTTAAAACATTATATGCCTCTTTACTGGTTTTGAGATTCTACATGGAACTAGGACCTCTATAGCCTATGTTGAGGTAATGCAATTGCAAGGCAAGGTAGGACTAACTGTACTTGTGTGCGCTTGACCATGTGTAAACTACTTCCTTGTAGGTTGACATTTAGCATTTGGTGTTTTTGGCTTTTGGTTGAAGATACTGGCTGTTTTTCCCCCTGATGATTGTTTGAAATTTTCTGTTCAGCCTCTCATCTATTCTCTATTGAACACTTGGTATATTTGGATGCTTGAAATAATGCTTGGTATTCACTTTTTTTGAATATGCATTTACTTTCACCTATGCTTGATAATTGAATTAAAAGCCAACTACAGTGTTCTAAAAATGGGAGATTAGTTATTTGTAAATGATATAGCTTATATTGGAAAAGTGTATCACTATTAGAGGGGTGGCTCTTATCTAATAATTCTTCTGATTCATAGCGTGTCGGACTGTTGTGCTCGCTGAGACAATTTTTTTGGGCATGTTTTAAGGACTTTTATGGTAAAAATGATGGCACAAACTTCTTCTGTTCCTTGTTTCAGGGTGCGATCAACTTGTTGATGACAGTCTATAAGAAGGAATTTAGAGCATTGGGTGGATATTTGACCGATGGAAGCAAGGTATTCAGTTGAATTTTTGTTTTAGTGGTTGATTTTTTAATAGTCACTTGCTTACCATTTTACCCTGCTGTTGTTTCTGCTTGTCAGCCGAATCTGAGCAGGGTTGAGCATTTCATTCAGGCTGTAGGGTCATTCGAAGATAAAATTTTTCAGAAAAGAGCGAGATTGCATCAGGTTTGTATATCTATTACTGGCATCCATGTGTAGTCCAGTCTAGATGATGCTTTATTTTCTTTGGAGGACTTAGCTACACCTGCTCTCTTGTTTGTTGTGTCATATATTTCACTTAGATGGAGAATTCTGTTCTTGGACTGGGACTACAAGCTATATGTGCGTCATGCTCGTCTCTTGGGCTGTTGTATAGGTTCGAATTTTTTCCAAGGCTAATAATTTTGGAACTAGGGAAGATCCGACATTTAGTACTATAAGCATTGAGTAGGGAGACTGAAATGCTCATTAGGGGAGGAAGATGACAATTGATCCTTTGAAAGTATGAGCACCGCTCTAAATCACTAGCTCAGTGAAGTTGCCTTGGCAAGGGAAGTTCTGAAGAAAAACTTATTCTTTCAAGGAATGAGAATAGGGCACAAGACAACAGGATAGATTGAGAGAAACAATGCGGCATTTTAACATTTAATGCATCTGCTCGTTGGTGAACTTTAAGGGACGAAGGACATTCCTGATGCTATTCTCAAAAGGGGAACTCTACAACTTGTGCATGCAGACTTCTACATGTGAAAATATGGAAGAGGAAATATAAACTTTCTTGAAAGATTTCAGAAATAATAAAAAGCTACTGGAAAGCAGAAACAAAGGAGTGGGTATGCATAGCCCTAATTGTAGCTGTCAGTAAACTTTCTTCACTTGTCCTGAAGTTGGTTTCAGTCCCTCTTGTCGTTAAGGTGAAATTCTGATTTTTTTGTTGGCATTTAAGTGTGAAGCAATAGATAAACCTAAGCAGAAAAATACAAAAAATTAAGTATGGGCTTCCTTCCGCTGGAATTAACATTAGCTTGGAAATCTGGAGGGAGAATTTTTCAATGGAGATTGAAATGGATGTGGGATGCGTTGGAAGTTTGTGTCGTTTGGAAGAGGGATATAAGGAGCTGACACTTGGACCATAACTGTTTTGTTGGGCCCTCATGTTTTTTTTACCCCAATTTTGAGTAGGTGTTATGAGTATTGCGTCTTGAACTATATGCTCAGGGTAATTTGATAGTTATAATCTTCCTCAGCGCACTTATCTTCATTTTCTTTCCAGCCACTTCCCTTTGTCCAAAAATTCAAAGAAAATTTACAGTACCACTCTAATTACCCTGAGCATATAGTTCAAGACGCAATACTCATAACACCTACTCAAAATTGGGGTAAAAAAAACATGAGGGCCCAACAAAACAGTTATGGTCCAAGTGTCAGCTCCTTATATCCCTCTTCCAAACGACACAAACTTCCAACGCATCCCACATCCATTTCAATCTCCATTGAAAAATTCTCCCTCCAGATTTCCAAGCTAATGTTAATTCCAGCGGAAGGAAGCCCATACTTAATTTTTTGTATTTTTCTGCTTAGGTTTATCTATTGCTTCACACTTAAATGCCAACAAAAAAATCAGAATTTCACCTTAACGACAAGAGGGACTGAAACCAACTTCAGGACAAGTGAAGAAAGTTTACTGACAGCTACAATTAGGGCTATGCATACCCACTCCTTTGTTTCTGCTTTCCAGTAGCTTTTTATTATTTCTGAAATCTTTCAAGAAAGTTTATATTTCCTCTTCCATATTTTCACATGTAGAAGTCTGCATGCACAAGTTGTAGAGTTCCCCTTTTGAGAATAGCATCAGGAATGTCCTTCGTCCCTTAAAGTTCACCAACGAGCAGATGCATTAAATGTTAAAATGCCGCATTGTTTCTCTCAATCTATCCTGTTGTCTTGTGCCCTATTCTCATTCCTTGAAAGAATAAGTTTTTCTTCAGAACTTCCCTTGCCAAGGCAACTTCACTGAGCTAGTGATTTAGAGCGGTGCTCATACTTTCAAAGGATCAATTGTCATCTTCCTCCCCTAATGAGCATTTCAGTCTCCCTACTCAATGCTTATAGTACTAAATGTCGGATCTTCCCTAGTTCCAAAATTATTAGCCTTGGAAAAAATTCGAACCTATACAACAGCCCAAGAGACGAGCATGACGCACATATAGCTTGTAGTCCCA
Source organism: Psidium friedrichsthalianum (assembly GCA_019149425.1). Taxonomy (NCBI): domain Eukaryota; kingdom Viridiplantae; phylum Streptophyta; class Magnoliopsida; order Myrtales; family Myrtaceae; genus Psidium; species Psidium friedrichsthalianum. Next base: position 22,760 of record JAGVVM010003205.1, read on the forward strand.
GTCCAACAACAGAATTCTCCATCTAAGTGAAATATATGACACAACAAACAAGAGAGCAGGTGTAGCTAAGTCCTCCAAAGAAAATAAAGCATCATCTAGACTGGACTACACATGGATGCCAGTAATAGATATACAAACCTGATGCAATCTCGCTCTTTTCTGAAAAATTTTATCTTCGAATGACCCTACAGCCTGAATGAAATGCTCAACCCTGCTCAGATTCGGCTGACAAGCAGAAACAACAGCAGGGTAAAATGGTAAGCAAGTGACTATTAAAAATCAACCACTAAAACAAAATTCAACTGAATACCTTGCTTCCATCGGTCAAATATCCACCCAATGCTCTAAATTCCTTCTTATAGACTGTCATCAACAAGTTGATCGCACCCTGAAACAAGGAACAGAAGAAGTTTGTGCCATCATTTTTACCATAAAAGTCCTTAAAACATGCCCAAAAAAATTGTCTCAGCGAGCACAACAGTCCGACACGCTATGAATCAGAAGAATTATTAGATAAGAGCCACCCCTCTAATAGTGATACACTTTTCCAATATAAGCTATATCATTTACAAATAACTAATCTCCCATTTTTAGAACACTGTAGTTGGCTTTTAATTCAATTATCGAGCATAGGTGAAAGTAAATGCATATTCAAAAAAAGTGAATACCAAGCATTATTTCAAGCATCCAAATATACCAAGTGTTCAATAGAGAATAGATGAGAGGCTGAACAGAAAATTTCAAACAATCATCAGGGGGAAAAACAGCCAGTATCTTCAACCAAAAGCCAAAACACCAAATGCTAAATGTCAACCTACAAGGAAGTAGTTTACACATGGTCAAGCGCACACAAGTACAGTTAGTCCTACCTTGCCTTGCAATTGCATTACCTCAACATAGGCTATAGAGGTCCTAGTTCCACGTAGAATCTCAAAACCAGTAAAGAGGCATATAATGTTTTAACAATCTAGCTTTCCACTCAAATGTAACCCAAAGATCCAAAGAGCACATCAACATGCTTGCTATTTGACCTTAAAACACCATCCAATTCTGAAGCACGTGACGCTGCAAGAACGTTTGCGTACCTCACGAATTTCCAAGGTTGGCATGTGAGGTAAAAAATCATTGCCAACGAAGAAGCATATGAAGATAAAGTCATCCACGATGCGCTCAAAATCTACTTCAAAAGGAATATTTGGAATCCTGAACTCATACTCCAAGTACTCCCTGAGAGTCCAAATGTTCAAAAACTGTATACAAAAAAAAAAATGCAGGTTCAGAATATGTTGGTAGCTCCGGTCATCAAAACTTATCCTCTGTTCGATCACTTATAATCAAGTAATAAGTCTACAACTAACCTGGTATGGCTTTTTAACAATGCCAGCATCATCACCCTTTTCATCAAATTCTCCTGACTTCTTCTTTGCCTTTCCCTCACAATCTGCTGCCAAATGACCCATTTGGCCACACAGGAAGCACTTGTCCTGTTGACCAGGAGTGAAAACAATCTGAAATGCAAGGAAAATGCGATTAATAACTGGTGATGAAACCTCTTGCTTTGTAGCTCCGGAAGAAGTCTGAGTCTGACAGAACCATATCTGAATGACCTCTTAGAACAACTAGGCGTGTGTGTGTAAAATGGAATACCTGGAAAATCATCAACTCTAAGCAAAAGAATTTCTACAGGAAGATGTATCCAACCTCCTGATGTTCCTCCATCAAATTTTCTTTATTGTTTCCAAAGATGATTTTTTCCTCAAAGTAGACAAGGCATGACCATGAAGAAAAGTTCATATTTCAAAAGATAATGCTACGCAAAATTTGTTCACAAACCTCTCGAAGAATCGAAAAATGAATTTCATGTGTGGCCAAAGCTAACATAATTAAATCAGCGTCCTGCATAAAGGAATCAAATGTGGAGTACAAATTAGTCAAGCAGAGGTCTATAATCAGTAGGAATCTGCAGGCATGAAGATCAAGCTGAAGGAAGAGACGTACCAAACCATACAGGCAATGCCGTGTATTTGGATCATATCCAGGAAGATTTCTTTGGAGACGAATATATGACATGATCTTGTGTTCCCCTTCACCAGGAACATTTGCATCAGAAAGGATAACCTTCAAAAAATGAATCAATAAGCAAAAGCTGCAAATTCACTACTGACATAACATCACCCTTTCGACTGAATTCCACTAAAAGCAAAAATAAAAGTATCTATCTCTTATGTGAATTATTTCTCGAACAATAGAATCCCTGGAATAGTCAGTGCTACAACCACTCAACTGTATATTTTTGACATCAAGTCAGTACTGCATCAACATATACAGGGCATACCTTGACACCTCAAGCAATAAAAGATAGCCTACATATAAAAGGTACCTTAATAGATCTCCATCCAGGGTCATTATTTAGCCTAAGATGGACATAATACTGCAGTGCCACTGACAAAACAGCCATGAATTCAGTTCCAGGAGTAATGACGTTTGAATCAAAACTTGAGATTCATTCTTGGGAGGTAGTTTCCGGCCTTCACTTTCAAATTCCTGTCTTAGCCGCTCTTCTTCAGCTGCCTACAGGAGAAAAATCACAAAGATCACTAGCTGAAAGTTAAGTATAAACCACAACTATATGCCCCATGGAATTATCGGGTTGCTCATGGTGCACACGACATAGAGAGAACTATCTGAGAAAACTGGCATATCTATATATAATCATTTTCCAAATGCATGCCGAAATAACCCTGTAATGCATCATGACAACTGTATCAATACACAAAGAAACATATAAACATGCAATGAAAGGAACTGATGCATCGTGTGCCAATATCTGCACTAGCATTCGAAGAAATAGAGGACTTGGATAAGTGTAACAAAAGAAAACAATTATAAGAGTTACTCAGGTTAATTTTTATTCTAATTAACTCCATTCAGAGCATGCCATAAATCATCTTAAGACACAAAAGGGGACTACTATGAATTGCGGGGTGTTTTGCACAAAAGTAAACACATACCGCATCTGCTGCATCTTTAGCTGCTCTAAAACGCCTCGACCGCTGCTGATTCATTTTTGCTCTTGGTGCGACACCATCTATTCGACATTCACATACAATTTATCACAATTTTGAGTTCGACATAGCATATGGACTGGAAAATTAAGGGTCTATTTACCTATAGCCATATATAACAACTTTCGAGGTCGCACCATCACAAAAGTCTGTCGATATAGTCAAACATGCAGTGAAACACCTCGTTGAAAGTCGTTGGAGCTGGCTGCAACAGGTGAAAAAACAAAAGTCATAATCTTTGCATGAATGAGTTAAAAAACAAACTAAAATGCAAACTTCATCCCCTACAAATAACAAAGTATAAGTCAATAACTTCATAAGTTATTTTAAGTTTCTTGATGGTACCAGGAGAATAAGCGAAGTTGCACTCACTAAGAAGTAAAAATAACATCAGTCTAGCTACAACTTCAGATTATAAGCAATTGCACTAGCCAATAAGGAAATGATGCGTTCGCAATTTTCAGCATGGCTCTTTCTAACTTAATTTCAACCAGAGTTTGGATCATGCAAACTTGAAGTATGCATTAATTCTACTTAACGTAGAGAACAGTTAGCTTAGTGTGTTCTATTCATGCCGTAAGAGCATATTGGATATATAGCTGAGAGTAAGTTGAGTTGGATTCGTGATCAAATAATATCACAGACGAATATCCAGTCACTTTGTGCTATTAGTTGCCAAACCAATTGATCTTCAGGATTCCAAACACAATTTTGAGTCATCATTGCAGAATTTACAAAAAGACAGAGACGTCAACTACTAGATAAGCATGACATTCTTAAAGTCGAGATGGGGACAACAATTTCTTCTTTTCAATTCTCTTCCCTCCTAATACCCTGGTACTGATGAATACAAAGCACATCCTATCTGCTGGACCGATTGCTCAGCTATCTCCCTGCTAAATATAAGACCAGTCCAGAGGTCGAGGAATCGAGAACAACATATAGACACATCACGATTCACGAGAAAAGACGGCGGAAGAAAGAATCATTAAACTCGTACCCTGTCTTCGGGATGGAAGCAGGGATGGATAATCCCATTCATGTCGAGGTAGAGGTTGTCGAACTCCATGTTGTTGGGATTGGGCTTGCTGGTGTCGACGGGGATCGAAACCCCGTCGATGACGACGGGCTCCTCCTCAACAACATCGACCACGACCATCGGGTACTTCTCAGCTAACCATCGGTAGAAAGCGGGCACTCCCATCTCGGAAACCCGAGCAGAGCCGACGCTCGCGAATCACGAGGGACAAAAGGACGAGGAGGAAGCAACAGCGAGAGAGACAGACGAGAACGAACAGAAACCCTAACCCTAGGAGAGAGAAATTGAGGGATCAGGACACATGCAACAATTGGGGGAGGAACTAAAGAAACGGGAAACGTGAATAGCTTGAGCTTGAGCTTGAGCTTGAGATCGAGGCTGGAGACGTTTGAGCGGGACACC
>JAGVVM010003206.1:0-50876 GCA_019149425.1 Psidium friedrichsthalianum
TTTACCGCATTACATTGGTAAATTTGTCCAGGCACAGGAATAGCGGTGGTAGGTCCCGGATAATAGTTAAAACCAGTAGCTACATCAAATCTAAAAATACATAATTTAATTATATCAATTCGTGTCCACAAGACGCCGCAACGAATTTCACTGTAAATAAGCGATTCGACGATGATTACAACCATACTCAGTCATTCAAACGCTCTCGATATTTTTCACAACTTTAATATATTTAATAATGAGGGAGGGGGACGGGAGTCACGAGGAGTGAGAGTAAGTTTAGCCCATCCTTATTTCTAATGGGCAGGATCGCTCGCCGGGTGACATACGCAGCTCGGGAGAACATACGGCACAAATCATCTGTAGTCCAATGATTTAACGGCTTCTAACTCCTGACTACGTGTGTGATGGGCGAGAATGTTCCACCGTCGAGCCCCCGCGAAAAAACGGTCGTGTCTTTCGAGACGTCTCGTCCATTTCTCTGTAGCGTGGCGGATGGTGCATGAACCTTCGAACAGAGGCTAGGCAGTGCCCTTGGCTGTAAGAAAGGATCTTAAACCCAGAGGGCTGGGGCCGGGGTGGGCAAGATGCGATCAAGTCAGAAATTTTTCATTTTCACGTAACGGAATCAACGCCAAACAGAATGGGAATTTATGTGCAAAACTCTTTCCTCCCCCCCCACCCCTCCTTTTTGTTTCTCTGACTCCCTATCCCAAAGAATAATATTGTGTTCCCTTTTCCTATTTAATTTCACGATCAGAGGCACTTCACTTTCATTATTTTCAAAATTCTATTTTCCCTTTTTGAATTCAAAACTCGAGACATAATTTCGATAATCCTTCACCTTGATTTGACATTTGTACCGTGAGTTACAATCGCTTTACTACTGCTCTCAACCGTCCCAACGGGCTCAACCAACCGCGCAGACATTTCCAAGCCTACGCCGTACTTGAACTTCGTTTACAATGATGCTATGGCTCTCATCAAGAACACCAAACTGCAACAGTGGTCCTTCTAATTGCTTTACCTGGACTTTTTGATACAACCTCCCCTACCACGATAAAACAAAATCATCATTGCATTTTATCTCCCTAAGACCCAAACCAACCAAATCATTGCATCTATATCTACCGAGAGACCAATATGGTGCCTTGTTAATATCAACAGTCACAACAATCATTAGCTCTATAATCTCAACTCCACCTTAAGCCGAGCACCGTTCAAATCCATATGAACACCTGTTATAATCACTCCTAGCCTGAAATGTCGGAGACTCGTCAAATGTAACTTCTCTACTGATAAAAGTGAATTTAATTCTGAGCACTATAACGATAACTTCGTTCACCTTGTGCATAGCCCGAGAATATGGTACTTTCTTATCCTTCCATTAAACTTACCATCACTAACTCGAACATACATGTGCAATCAAATATTATAATAACAGAATAATCAACAACGTTACCTGACCACACATTTTTGAGAGTCCAATATTTAATCACAGTCGATGGAGATTTATTCATCAGGTAGCTCCCTATACTAAGCGCATCGATTAGGGAATCTCCTAGCTAGAGCAGCACTAGAGAGCTTTTCAGGCCAATATTTAGTAATGTTCTCCTTATCAACTTTGCAATGTGTTGTATTTCGTTGGCATTAGTGCGGTGTTTCACTATACTTTCCTTTCACTAATCCACTTAATAGCTTCGAGCAAAACTCCATGCTTTTGTCGATCTATACATGCTGATTGTTTTGCTAGTCTCCTTTTCGATCAAGGCTCTTAACTGCCCGATCCTGATAATAGCATCAACTTGTGCCTAAACACAAACATCTAGGCACTCTTCAAGCAGTCATCTACAACTGTTATGTGGCACTTTTTTCTTGAAAAAATCATGACACCCTGCGAACATCTAAGTGAAGTAATTATGCAATTTTCACGGTCTCTTCTAACAGTCGTTCTAAACTGCACTTTCCTCTGCTAACTCTATCACAGCAACTGCATACATTTAGTTCGTCAACAATAGAACCTCATAATAAATTTCTTTACTTAGAACTTCCAGGCTTTTCTTACTAATGTGCCCAAACCGCATTTGCCACAATCAGGCTCTCGAACAAATGCATTCGACGTCTCTATGGGAAGTCTGTCACTATTTCACCTTAAAGTTCACACCAGCCATTGTACTTGATTCTTTTTCATTATCACTAAGGTACATCAAATAATTTTCAGAATACCGCGTTCTAAAGAAAACAGATACCCAGCTGAATCCGGGGCATTCAAGGAAATCATATTCTTCTTCGACTCTTGAACATGCCTCACTCCAATCAAGTCTTCACAATGCCATCATACATTCTGATTAAACTTTGCCAAAACCTACAAAATCGCATTCAGTGTTGTTCCCCAACTATATTTTACTACTGTCCATGCATTAATAAGTAGTAAACCAGTTCTTATTTGATGTAGTATGAAAAGAACAACTAGAGTCCATAAATCCGTCCATTAAATGACGAATTATCAATGATAGACAAGATAAAATCAATATTATCCGAATTACTGTCATCTATAATTACAACATTATCCGCATATTTAACTTTAATTTTCTTACTCTTTTCATTCTTCAGCTTAAAGTAATCCCTTCTAAAATGCCTCATCTTGCCATAATTTCAACAAACGGCACTACCAATCATAGACTAACTGTTTCGGTTCATATTTATAATACTTTTATTAATACAAGTACTAGTTCTTCTTCTATTTAAGTTATATGAGTTATATAACCAATCCATACAACAACTCAAACATCATATATGGGTTTAGAAATTGGTTTATGGACCTAGGTTTAGAGTTCGAGGGTGAGTCCATTGGGGTCCATCAAGGCTAAGCTCGAGTCCAAAGAGGCCGAGTTCGCAATCTCGGTGTTCGTGATTAGGCATCTAAGTAGCATCGACACCAACACGTGACACGACACGATATGTCATTTCTATAAAAAAAAAAAAAGAGAGAATTCCGACACGTTGGAACACATTGTTTATTAAACGTCTATTTTTTTATGCATAATAAATTATCTTGCATATATAAAAATGCCGGCAGTGAGTTTCTGCTTTTTTTGTTAGAGATTCACAATTAATTTTTTTTTATAGCTGAGTATATTAATTTTGAGGTAACTGAGTATGTGACTTAAGTATATGTATTTTTGATAAATTTACATTTTGACCCATAATTTGTTGAAATGCTTAAAATTGACCATTTGTGTGTTGATATGACGTGTCAAAAGCCAGACTAACTTTTAGCTGGCGTATGTGAAGTGCTGATCATGTATCGATCGCATGTTAATGAGTGTTGAAAAGTCTCCAACAAGATAAGACATGGAAGACTCCAAAGAGTGTCGATGCCTCCTAGCGACAAGCACCCAATGGTTGGGCTCGGGAGATTAGCGTTGGTGGGTGAGCTCGAGACCTTGATACCTGTGCTAAGGCATGGGTCCATTGAGGGCGAATCAAGTCCATAACGCCTGAGCTTGAGACCCTGCACCAAGGATCGTGTCCATTAAGGCCGGGCTGTGACCTGGTGCCAGTGCCTAGGTCCATGGTGCATGGGCCCTCATCCATCGAGGCCTTGGCTTGGACCCTTGACACTTAGACTTATGTTAGGTATTCGTGCTCGTATCTCCATGCCTGGAAATTGAATGCATCTAAGTAGAGTTTTGGTCCATTGAGGCTAGGCCCGATACTCGATGCTCGAGCCCCTATTAATTGAGGTTAAGCCCGCGTCTATCAAGGTCGAGCCTAGGACTCTAGTGCCCATGCCCAAGTCGCCAACACTCGCACCCAATTCCATTGAGGTTGGGCCCAAGACCCAAGTACTAGTGCTCGAGTCGGGGTCCATTGAGGCTGATCCCCTGGGGCTCCTAGTGCCCTCATTTGATTTCTTGTTGCCCATGCGCAAGTCACCAGCGCTCAAAAATGACTTTTTGAAAAATAATTTTTAGAAAATATCACATTTTTCGCGAAACGCACAAAGCCTTAAATACGATATGTTTGTCAATTTATAAATATATGTTAACTTATGTATTAATTTTTTTTATGCAAAATAACCTATGCTTTCATAATTGACACACTTTGATGGATACGAGTAATTCATTGCATAAGAATAAAAAGGCGAATCCAGATTAGGCATCTCCTTGGTAATACATGTGTTGGTACATTACCAAATACAAGAATTCAAGCCACGAAAATTGTTCATTATTGACTCCAAATTCTATTTAAGCTAGGGTTTTTCTTTTATGCATGCCTTTCATTTCGAATAACAACAAGGTGATGCTGCAACTCGAATATGTCAATTTATGTTTAAACGAGTTAAGCAAGTCTTAAAACTAGCCATTTCGTTTGTACCAAATCCAAGTCTAAATTGAAAGCGTATGTTTAAGCTGGAATTGCCAAGGACTAGGTGTACCCCGGACAGTCTAGTCATTGAGAGCCACCATGGCTCAAGAAAGGCCCTTCATTATTTTTTTTTTTTGGTAAGGTAAGAAAGGCCATTTATTGTGTTTTTGATGGAGACAAAAAAAAATAAAAAATAAAAAATAAAAAGCGATGCTCATGACCTATTAATTGGTTCGATAGTATATTTGTCATAGAAAAAGTATCAAAAAAGTCATAAACATATTACATGGCTATAAATTCAATCATAAAGTTTTCAATCCGATCAATTTAGTCATGAATCCTTTTATTTTGACATTAATTCAATTTATTCAATTAATTTAGGTTGGAAATTACTGACGTAGACGATAAGATCGGTTCGAAACGAACTATTGGTCCTTGACTTTCCATTATTTCTCTCCTTTTAGGTAGTGGGTGGAGAGAAATATGATCCAAGAGGGTCCCCTAGATTGGTCGTGTATCGTATGGGGCATGGCTCCGGATGAGTGATCTTAGCTCGCCTTTGGCCGACCACTCTCAACCAAGTCGTCGTCTTTTAGGTAAGGCAACAGCGCTTTGATTCGATCGCCAGACATCACCGTTTTCGATTTGATGTGACTAAGCGAAAGACTGTTTGCCCTATCCTGGCATGTCAGGCGAGCACCATCGTCCAAAGTTCGTCTGCTTCCGTCATTTAGCCCTTGGGTACATCGATGCGAACATGGCTTGTCTTGCCGTCCCTAAAAATTTTGGGAATATTATCCAAAAAAAAAATTCTAAATTTATTATTATTATTATTATTTTTATCAATTCACCTCTACATTTATTAATTTGACTAACTAAACCCTTAATGTTTCCATGTTTAAAATAAAAAATCTCCAAAAATTTAAAAAATTATCCGCATCCTCGCTGACCGTGCCACGTAAGACGACCGATATCGACGTCAGCGATTTCTGATCAAAATTAATCGAATGGGCTCACTTGGAAAAATGTGAAAAGATTTAGAATTGAATTGACACAATTAAAAGGTTTATGATTGAATTAGCAAAAATAGAATACGTTTATGATATTTTGGATAAATTTTTTAAAAAGTTTATCTGCTTAGAATGTAGCTGAAGGTTTTGCAGAGGAAGAGAGGACGAACTGCGGTATCTTTTGGACGATTTCTGAGATATCACGAGCTGTCGTTTTAGGTTCGTTCATGACAATTTTCGCGAAGAACTTCGTCGTTTCAGTGTCTATGTAGCGAAGATTCTGGGACTAGATAGCACGAAGCAATTGATTCTGATGGGCAACTGTAGTTCGGATGGGATGTTATGAACAGAAAAAAGAAGAAAACGACTTCATTTTAAACAAAAAAAAATTAAAAAGTCCAATGGGACCCTCCCAAATTGGGGAAAGCGACTTAGCCTGAGTGGAAGATGTTGCCATCTCGAGAACTCATAATTCATGGAGGACTTCGTCAAAAAGCTTAAAATCCAAATATGCTGGTCAGATTTCCATGGGGAAAAAAATGAAATGACTGACAACGAAATTTAACTTTTTTTTTTTTTTTTTGCACACAGATTCATTTTATTCGAAGAAGACGGGACGAGAACTTTCACTCTAATGACATCTCATGTGAATCCTTCTTTTTTAAAAAAAAAAAATCTCTTTTTAGTTAGCTAGTATTGACTTATAATTCGTGGGTCGACTTTTTGCTCCATGAAAATATTCGTCTAAATTCAAGATTTATCTAGTCTGGCCGGGATTTCTCGTCCTTAAAAAGTTCGATCCACAACCACAAATTAATCGATAGAGGAAGATCACGTGTGTAAAAGGCACAATGATAACGTATACAGGAGATGGGGGGCACTCCTAAGAATCCGGTGCTGATAGGGGTGAGCAGTTTCAGGGTCCATTCGATACCCGAAACATTCCCATCGGAATTGATTCTTCTATTTTTGAGACTTGTAACTTGCCTTGCAAATCCCAAGTTCAGGGTCTACAAAAGATCCACTTATATTGAATTGTCACTTATAATTATTATCATTTGCTGTTACAATCCACTGATCATAATGCATATTTAAACACACGAAAACTAAAAAAAAAAATTAACAAAGTAAAAGTTTTAATCATGAATATTGCCGGAAACGAAAGCTCAAATTAATGATTTCAGATTACACACTCGTCATCAACGCTGTGAAAATACAGCAAAATCACGTGAAAATATGGAATACAAAAAAAAAAAAACATAAAGACATGCTCCAAGTTCTGTTTTGAACTCGAAACTTATCAATTAGAATCGATTTTGCTAATTTTTGAAATCTGAAATTTACCTTATATCCCTAAAACTTAGAATCGGATCGAAGAGAATAGGTCGGTGGATCAATAGAGAGATCGCACGTATCTAAAGAGCATATATAAGTCTCGTGAACTAGCGGTGCTGCGAGATATTTTGGCGCACAAAATGTGGATAAGTGATGGCGGGGGGAAAGAGTGGTGCGTCAATCCACTCCGGAAACAGTGGGGATCGTTCCTGCATGTTTTGAATAATGAAGAAGGGGGGCCCCTATCAACTTCGTGCGAAAGCGACGGTTTTGGAATGAAGGATGGGCTTGTCGACGTTGGGAGAGATATGGGGGATCTTGCGGGACTCGACCTGGAAAGCGACGGGCGATGTCAGGGCTCGATGAGCCTTTAGGAAATACAATGACTAACTTGTTTATCATTGTTATTATTTTACTCCTTTTCGTGGTCCTATGTGATGGAAAAAGTAGTCTCGATTTGGTGGAGCATCGATAGTCAATGTCGAGCCGTCTAGGGCATGTCGTGGTAAAATCATCGATAATTTTCTCGCAAAAATGTCAAGACGGTTCTCGAAACGTTAGGTCTCGATATTAGAGCAAAAAGGATTGAATTCAAATCTTTTCGGACCCCGCATTTACCTCCCGAATACCGGCTAACGGCCAGAACTCGAAAACAATCTCTTTTCTAGAAGAACTGGACAAAGCATGACGCACATGTGGTTTCCCATCGATCATTTCTGCCGCATGTACCTCGACCTCATCATCGGACTCTGAGTCCAAGTCTTGCTCGACCATTGCTCCCTCTAAACTTGGGTTCCTGTAATAATCCATGTTTGTCTCCCTCATGCAATTTTGACTCAAATCACAAATTAAAATAAGTGGTGTGGCTATGGTGTAAATGTCATCAAAACTACCGGACGTCGCGCATCTTCTTAAGTAAAAATTTTGTGGGACCATTGCAAATCGTTCTGAAAGTTTAAGTCCATCGATAGAGGTGTGATTTAATATATTTAAATATCCTAACATTCCCTCTCGCGCATAGGCCGTACTCTACCTCGAGACTGAAGCGTGGAAACATATATGCAATAAAGCGTGAAATGTATAATACACGAGGCAATTATAAAGTCTTGAAAAGTCTGAATTCGAGAGCTCTTGCTCTCACGTTATGCAGATTCCTATAAAACCACGGCCAGATATTCCAAAAACTTAAATGATGGATAGAGTAATCTAACCTTTCTTAATAACGATAGCAACAATAATCTCTATATTTGTCTCCAATTTCCCGAGGAGCGAAAAATTCAAAATCCCTTCCCCGACGTACAATCTTCTCTCTCCTTCGTGCACCGACGTACGATTGTATACTCGACCGTTCTGCTACGCAAGAAAGGGAAACGGGCGATCAAACTTAGACATACGGACGTCAAGGTTAAGCATAAGCTCCTTTTTCTGACCGGCCCCTAAGAATGGTAATCGTATGGTCCCGCAATCAAATTAATTAGGAGGCTTTGGAGTAATGAATCAAGAGTTTAGTCCCATCATTGTCAAGGCATGGACCATCTTGAACGTGACTTCGATAGACCTCCTCCATCCCCCACGTCCCGTTCATGCCCAAATGCATGTTACCTGCCGACAAGTTTAGCAGTTGCCCATGCTTGCGGCAAGGGGGCAAAGTCTTACATCAATTTTGAAGATTACCAAAAAAATTTACAGCCGGTATTTTTTTTTTTTGGTAAAATGTAATTAGTTGTTTGTGCCTTGACGAACTTGTCAAGTATACGTAATTAGTCGATAGCCTGATTCTCAAAATATCAATCGTACCCAATACAAGAGAAGAAAATAAATATGCTTATGTGACACTTTTATTTTTTGTTTTTTATCTATTGTGTTAGAATGACAGCATACTGTGAATCACAAAAAATAAAAAATAAATAAATAATAAATAATAAAAAAATTATTGTGGGTTTCACTCATTCAAGAATTTGTGACCCATAACGTGCTGTTATTCCCATAGTCACAAAAAAATAAAATCGTTACGCTAGCAAAGTCTGAAAGGAAAAAAAAGAACAGCTACAGATTCCCCTTATTTAGTTGGGTAACAAAATGCTGTGGAGACATACACTAATGGTCCATTCATTTTGTGGCCTTAGAATAATCTCTTATATCACTTACAAAAATGAATTCATCGTTTACGGAAAATATTTAAGCATGACTTATTGGCGTTAATGAGATCGTTTTTCATTGGATAGTTATTTCAAGAGATATGACCAATCATTTTTAGCGAAATATATATATTTTTTAAAATCATTCATTTTTCGCGAAACAAACGTACCATAACCGACCCTTTTTGAATGTTTATGCGGATTGCATGGTAGGACTACCCATTTTGCCATCTCTTATCGAGTGGAGAACCAACTCAATTAATCTATAAGACTAAGGGCGCGCATGAGAATGTTTCTGTTTCTCTATTTCTGTTCCAAACCTATTCTAGAAATAGGTTTGGAACAGAAACTCGTTTGGCAATGCAAATCTGTTTTTCTATTTTTGGAACAAAAATCTGTTCCAGAAATAAATTTTGGCCCAAAATCGGAAACAAAATTTTTTTGTTTCTGGCAGAAATAGAAAAATCTATTTCTGTTCTAGAAATTATTTCTGGAACAGAATGGTTGTCATGCGCGCCCTAAAGGGCGCGCATGACAACGTTTCTATTTCTCTGTTTCTGTTCCAAACCTGTTCCAGAAATAGGTTTGGAACAGAAACTTGTTTGGTAAAGCAAATCTGTTTTTCTATTTCTGAAACAAAAATCTGTTCCAGAAACAGATTTTGGCCCAAAACTAGAAACAAAAAATTTTTGTTTCTGGCAGAAATAGAAAAATCTATTTCTGTTCCAGAAATTATTTCGGAAATAGAATGGTTGCCATGCGCGCCCTAAGTCTTTGAGAAATAATTCGGCGGTCGATCGAAACACTTTATTGTAAGTGACATACGATTGTCTAATATGACCAGTTGAGTAAAATATTTGAGAGGCACATTTTTTTTTTTTTTTGGTCGGAAGAGAGGCACATTGCATTGGCCAAAACTTTAGCGGTGCCGGTGGGTAAAGGTTCTCGAAGGCATATACGTGAAAACGACGTCGTGAAATCCAAGTTATAAGTTGACGTGAAAGGGAGTGTTTGGGGGGAAAAGGAAAAGAAATGAAGGTGACAACTTCTTTCGTTTTCTTTGTTGGCGGGTAAATTGACGTGGGGTTAATTTGCTGCCGTTGAGCGTCGCTTTTACAGGGGTGGCAGTTCGAGTTTATGTCATATGTTGGGGGGCCATGGGGTCGAGGTTTCGGCCTAGTGCTCTCAAACTGACACACGCACCCCCATCGTTTCAAGAATTGGGCCAGGATGTCTTCGGCTTAACTAGAAAAGTCGAGAAAGTATTTTTATGCACGAATGCACGCGTAGCAAATGGTACGTCGTGTGATCTTTTCATGCAGGAGTGTGTGATAATTAAAATGTAGTACTCACGCAATACGTGTCCAAGACGATATGGTTAGATCGTCATGCCACGTCAACTCTGTAACTAAGCATATTTGCTTTCTTGGAGCGAGAGAGGAGCTATCTAGGTCTCAGCCATTTTGGCAAAAAAAAAAAACCCATTTGAACCCTACTGATAAATATTATATATATATATATATAATATATGATGAATTACATCCATATAATAACTTGATTTCAAAGATAGACCCGTTTGACCCTAGACATGAGCTACTAGGTCTTACTAAGGATGAGCAAATTGGACCGACCGACCGGATCGGAACTTTCCGGTTCCCGGTTTCCATGGCTGGACCAACCGATCCTTGTTTTAATTTTTTTCTAATTTGGTTCCGTGAATCTTCTTTGGGTTCATTGGCCTCTTATTTTTTGCTACTGAAAGTCATTTTTATAGACATGAAGTTCTATAACGTTTATTGATTTCACAATTAGTAAGTAATTTGGGCTATATTTTTTTGGTTGGCCGATCCGATCCATTTGTCGGTCCGGTTCCCGGTCAAGTCAAGGATACATGTTTTCCTAATTCTCCTCCTTATTCCTTGTGCTTTTTTTTTTTTCCTTCCCTCCCTTTGCACTGCAAAAATTATTTTTTCTCTTCCTACTGCTGAAATGGTGAAGAAGAGAGCACTTTTAGCAATTCCAATCTGGGCATCCCCACCTTTACCTTAACCAAGGTCTCACATTGGGCCCAAAGAAGGGCCACATGCCATCAAAGAACTCAGACATGGAAAGGCTCCTCCACAAGCTTGTTAAAAAGCATGTGAAATGGCCCCAAAGACCACTCATCAATCTGATAAAAATATGAACAAATCCATGTGCACCATGATTTGGGTTCACAGCATTGGACCTGCAAAAGTGCCTTCCTTTCTAAAGATAGAATAATTGAGAAGTTCTTTAAACATTAAAAAAGCATACACAAAACCATTTCCTAGTCCCAATCACTTTCCAAGCACATTGATAATTGCTTTGCCTTTTTTTTTTACCTAACCTATTGACAATCAGAACAAATTGTGCTTTCCTTCATATTCCAATCTATAAATTAATCCGGAGCAAGTACGCATTCGGCCGATAAAATAGTGGGCTGGACCACGGTAAGATTCCTCGGTATCGGTGAAGTCGAGGGGCCGGGCCGTGTGAATATTCAAACATGAGAATTGTTTTGAAATCTCAGATGTTTGGATTAAATATTGAACCGGATGGGTGGTCCTGCTCTGCCTCCCCAGTTCTTCAAAGATTTTTCTGCTTGAACCTTGTTGACTTCTCTACAATCTCTCTGATTTTTTTGTTTTGTTCCGTTTGTTTTTTTTTATAGAAAAAAAAAAATTTGGGCCCTTTTTTAAAGGGATGTGATGACTATTCATATGAGCCAACCCAAAGCCCATGGCTCTACTATTATCTTGGCTCCAAGAGCTAGTGAAGAATTGTGCATTGACTAGTGAGTGATTTGTTTTCTTTAGTGGTTCCTAATTGGGCCGACTGGGCCCATTAGGAATTATGAGTTTGAAGTAGTCGACTAATTGATGCATAATAGGTGATCAAAATTCCATTTCCCAGTGGGCTTATTTGATCGAATTCGAATCGGAATTTTCCGAATCATAAGATGATTGAATGGATAGCATTTCATTCGGCTTCATTTATCATCGCGAAACCTAGCGGAGTTAATTTATTACACGCCCCTACCAATCGAACTCAAAACCGTTGATGGAACCTATTCAATTTCCATCCTAGATAGTCCAAATTTGGGCCTGGATTGACCTCTGCCTAATTACGGGCCCAATTGAAAAGAATAAAATAAAATAACTCGATGGACAAATAAACAAAACATTGGGTCTTTTGTGGAGTGCACACGTGCGATGCGCATGTGCCGCTTTCCTCGGTTCCACCTTTCGTGCCTTTCTTTCTTCCTCTTCCTCTTCCGGATGGACAATTGGACACACCTTCCAACGTCCCTTTTCTTGACGACGATTCAACCACAATTTCATCCAAAACCAACTTATTATAATTACGCAGAAATTCCACCTCCAATTCACCATTCCAATCTCGCACGCATTTCCTTCGTCTCCAAGCAACTTCCGTGTCCCCAATCCCTAAGATAAAGTCCGATCGAATCATCACGCAAACTCAAGAAAATTGCTCGACCGCATTGTGCCCGATGACCCGCCAGAGCTTCTCCAATTCCGCCTTTGAGCCATCGTTTCCGGCGAGCCCTTCATTGGGGAATGGCTCGAATCGCAATCAAGCTCCGTGTTCATAATTCTTCACATTCTTGCCGTTTTCACCATAAAGCCCGCTCTTTCCGGTGGTCTAGGGGACGAGTTCGCGGTTGTCGCTGACCCCGCGTGCTCGGGTTTCCACGGCGACTACACGCCGCCCTCGCCGCCTCCGCCCCCTGCCCTGCCGCTCCCACCCCCGCTGTCATGCGAGGATCTCGAAGGAGTTGGTTCTATTGATTCGACCTGTGAGCTGAATAAAACCTTAGAGTTCGATGGTGATGTGTATATTAAAGGTTTAGGGAATTTATATGTACTTCCGGGTGTGCATCTTAGCTGCCCATTTGGGGGCTGTTTCATGTTGGTTAATGTAAGTGGCAATTTTAGTTTAGGCCAAAATGGGTTGTTGTTGCTGGTACAGTGCATGTGGTAGCTCATAGTGTTAGTTTATTGATGGGTCTCTGATAAACGTTTCGGAATTGTCCGGGAGCCGCCAGAGGAGACGAGCGGCACCCCTCAGGGGTGCAGGGGGCTGGCGGCGGACATGGTGGAAGAGGCGCGAATTGTTTGACTGATAATGAGAAGCTCCCCGATGATGTGTGGGGCGGAGATGATACTCTTGGCAGTCTTTGGACAAGCCGTATAGCTACGGGAGTAAGGGAGGGACCACCAGTAAGGAAGAGGATTATGGCGTGGAGGGAGGTGGGAGGATTAAGTTCGAGGTGGAGAGTGAAATTGGGTCTCGGGGAGTCTTTCGGCGGATGGAGGTGATGGTGGTGTCAAGGGTGGAGGAGGCAGTGGTGGCAGCATTTATATTCGGGCTCATAGAATGTAATGTCTCTTCCTTTGAGTAATTTAAGCTACCTTTAGATATTCTTCTTAGCCTCCTAGTACATTGTGATTTCGAAATTGATTGTAGATAGTGCTGTGTTCATGGCCGGTGTAAAAATTGAGTGGCATTAGATTTGATTTCCCAGTGTTTTTCGTTGTTTTCGCTAGCTGATGACTCTGTCCATCTTGTTTAGTTTTTGAGTGTAAGATTCTTAGTTGTGTGCATAGAGGGTTCTTTCATCTATAATAGATACTACGGCTGTTTTAAGAAAATATGGTGACCTTATTGTTATTGATTCAGAATGACGATAAGTTGACTCTTAACTTTAGTTGTGAAGCCACTTCTTTGTCTGTGAGTACATCGTGGCGTGTCCATCCAATTGTAGAGGGAGGCATGCATCATGCTAGAGAGTATCTTCTTTTGATGGTGGGCTACATAGAAATTTCTATCATTAAAGTGCTTCTTTATTGAAGGTGCTTGATGTAGGGAAAAACCTTGACAAGGGTCTTTGATACCAATTTGATGTAGTAGGAGATGTAGAAGATAGCAAAAACTGTGCTAAAAAGGACTCGAGTCGATGCTGGAACAGAGGAAAGATATCTAGGGTCAATGGAAAAAACAATACTTTCTATTGCATGAAGAAAGCTAATGAGAAGAGACTTAAAGAACTATTTATACTAGGAGTTCAATCTCAACCGCTGATCTAATATATTAACTTCTAGTCTCAACGTGGAGCTCATTGAAAGTTGCATGACTGGCACATGACTGTTAACCTACTAACATCATTAAAGACTTAAGAAAAAGGAAAAGATTAAAATACTAAAAACTAAATTATGCTCCTGCATCACTGCTGAAGGGTAAACATGCAAGTATATGCTAATATCTGGAATCATACATTGGAATTGGATTTCTTATTCGCTTTGAGAATAAATTTTGATAGTTCATTTAACATAACTGGTAGACTAATCCCCGTATCTTGCTTTGATGCAACTTTTGCAAATTTTGATGTTGAAATCAGAACAGCCAAGCATAAAAAGCTATTGCTTTGATGGTGTGGCTGCATATGCCTTATTATTTTTTTGTAGCAGATGTCTTATAGCAGTTGGTATCCTGCTCTCTAATGTAGTAATGGTGCCATCGTTCATAATTTGCGATCAAACTTTTTGTAAGTCGTTTATTGGCTGCTCATTTCAACTAAAATGATGTTGAAGGCCTAGTTGTTTTCATTCATGTTACTTCGCTTCTTGAAGGGTAAGAGCAGCAACTGCTGTTTATGTTTTGGTGGCAACTTGCAAGAGCACTTAAGGGCTTCACGAGAAAAACTGGCTATTTTACTGCTGCTATTGAATTTCTTTCACTAGAAATATGCATGCAGCATGCTGCTCTAGGTTTTTTTGTGTAGCATTATATTTGTTGCTATGCTTGCATCAAGCCACATCAATCAGATGCCTCATTCATCAACTCAGTCATTTCTGTCTAGTGTAGTGTCTTCTGTTATTGTGTTCACGTCAGTGAGAATTGCATCAAATTGTGAACTAAAAGAGATCCTTCTAAAATGCAGGATTGGAAGTGGCACTATTAGTGCTGCAGGCGGGCAGCGGTTTTGCTGGAGGAGGGGGCGGAAGAATCTCCATAAATGCTTTCAGTAGACATGATGACACAGGATACTTTGTCCATGGTGAGACCAGACCCTAATTTTATATTATAATTTACATCTAGAGCTATCCAATTGGAGTGCACTTCATGTTTCTCTGTGAGCTTCCCCTGTAGACTTATAGTAAGGAATTTCCCGAACTGCATTGTTATAAAATCCCGACTATTTTTTTTTTTTTTCAGGGGGAAGAAGTTTTGGTTGTCCTGAAAATGCAGGCGCTTCTGGGGACCTACTATGATGCTGTACCTCGGAGTCTTACTGTCAACAATCACAACTGTCCACTCATACTGACACTCTTCTGCTAGAGTTCCCTAAACAGCCACTCTGGACAAATGTTTATATCAGAATCATGCTAAGGCTTGTGTTCCTCTGTATTGGGGTCGTGTCCAGGTGGTGAAAACTTCCTGAGAATTTCTGGTGAGTGATATCTCTCCAAAAATTATACTGGCTTGTTGAACCTCTTTTCAACTTCTCAAGAATATACGCATTCCTTGTTTTCTGGTAAGTTTCTAGAGGCCAAAGTACTTAAACCATCGAATGGTTCAGGTGCTCAAATGCTGTGTTTCCAGTTACGCTTTGATTGATTGTACTTGCGGAAATCCTTTGTGTTTCGACCTTAAATGCAGAGGGCTTGTTGTTTTCCTAAGCAGGTGCCATGTGCACTTCTAATGGAAATGAATTACCCAGGCGGATGTAATCTAACATTTATTGAATGCATCTTGAGTTAGTAAAAAAATGAAGCTTCTCAACCTCAACTTTCCCATAATTTAATAGAAAAAAAACATAGTGGAAAGGAGTATGGAGGACAATTTTGGCCCTTTTTATGTGGTTCCGCCTTTATTTTTCTGTACTTGAAATAGTTTCTATATTACATGTTTAATTAATTCAAGAACTTTATGGAGGGTTATCTGTCTTTCTTGAACTTACATGACCCTAGCATGGTGAACTTGCTAATTATAGGAAAAACCATAGGATTTGAAACCTAAAGTCTGTACTGTCCATCTTTTCTTGAGTTTTTGCTTGTGCAACACAGTATGCTTTAGTTCTCATTCTTCTCCCTTTTATGATTGATTATACCGAATACTGGAGTTAAACTTCAATAGTTACAGTTCAAAATTTGCCAATCGGGGTGAATAAATGTGGAACTTTACCCTCTATTTAGTTCTTAAGCTCTTAAGTTTTGGGTTCTTTTTCTGTGCTTTGGTTTACTGAGGAAACAGTATTTTCAAGGAAAAAATATTACTTGTTTGCAATCTGTCAGAAAATTTTAACTTTTATGGTTCGATCTCCCTTCCGTTCTGTATGATGCAGGAGCTTTATTTGCTCGCTCATATTATCTTTGAATCATGAATGCTTTAGTCACGATTTTGCTAGGAGACATGATCTGGCTTTTGGGATTAGTTTGCACTATGCTTACAATCATGTGCCAGAAAAGAATGCTCACAAGATATTCAAATATTGCCCACATGTTCAATTGGAAGTTCCTTGAGGTGTTTTTGGTAGTAACACAATTTACTGTGCCATTGTCCTTTGACAAGGCGGTTTGGCCAGATGATGCAGAGACTTCTGCTATAAGAAAAAATTATGGAGAAAGAGTGGGCGTTCATTATCAACAGAAAAAGAGCATAAGCACAGGAAATTGTAATTCATGTACATTGGCACGTTCGATATGAGGCTGAAGCTATATTGTTTATCAGACTTTCCTTTAGGCTTAGCTGAAACAGCGGTCTTGGTTTTAACTTCTAGGTTGCAAGGCGATTCTTGCTATATTGTGTTGTCATTTTCTCTTTGTTAAAAGAGTATGGATGTATAGGTTCGAGGCCAACTTCGGTTATCATCTGGTGCTATGCTGAGCTTTGGACTGGCACATCTTGGCACGTCAGAATTTGAATTAATGGCAGAAGAGCTTTTAATGAGCGACTCTGTAATGAAGGCAAGTCACTGGCCTTACTGCCTTCTTCCTTTGAATTTATCTCTGCAAGTTTAATATTTATGACTGCAGCTTTACACGGATACAAATATGCACTCTCTTCTGTGCATGAGTTGTAGTCAGGTTTGGGATAAAGTACTGTATGTGAACTTTTAGTATTTACTATTCTTGTCCTAATGTGCAGTAGCATCTCAACTATGTATTTGTTGAGACACAAAAAGATGTGTGATTATCTTTTCTGTTGTACTATGAAACTTGTTCTGCTTGTTAGAACTTTATTGAATCGTTACTAGTTCCATTCCTAGAAGTTGTGCGGGAGTTTGCTGTGAGTAGTATTTAAAAAAATTTCAAATCATAATTTAGACTAAGAGTACCAATGGAAGGAAATTGAGAAATCGTGACTGATAAACCTTCTTTTGCTGTTCGAACCCCCCCCCCCCCCCCCAACAAAAAAAAAATGCTAATCCCATATTTAGAGCAGCCCAAATGGTCAATGCTAGTAGAGATGGATATACCATCCGGATGTCTTTTTGAAGGTGCGTCAATTGTTAGTTTTGTTGATATAAAGTTCCTGGTATGGCTACATATTGAGCTAAGAGTATCAGACTTATAACGGATTTCGTGGATTCTGCATCATACACGGAAATTACCTGATAACCGAGATTCATTGCTTTGGACACTTACTGGGGATTTGTAAGGCTCTTATCCAATTATTATCATAATATGTGGAGAAGGTTCTCCTTTAGAGTATGCAAAAATGGACAGTGTTTGGCTGGCACAACTTGGTTTATTGAAAGAATGTGGCTTAAAAGATGCTTTCAAACATAACTTCAAAAATAATCGTGTAAGTGGCACAGCATCTAGCCTCGTTATGCTGAATGAATTATGAATGAGGAAGTAAGAAAAATGCATCAAATTTTTACTCTTACATTCGTTAGAATGGAACTTTCCGTTTCCATCATTGTCTATACCCGTGGAAGGAATATGACCTAATTTGCTGTATGGGTACTTGCAACTAGAAGTGCTATTCTTTCAAATCTAACATCTTATCAATGAAAAATTGAAGTATTGAAAATCCTGAATGGAAGCCATGTTGGCACCGTATCATGTTACTCTGAATCTTGATCTAAGACAATAAAGCTTGTCTTTCAAATGTGTAATCCAAGATATAAGAGCATGCAAGCTTCTGGAGAGAAAACCATAACGTTGATCAAACCTGAAATGTGGAACCTTTGCTTTTCTTTTTGGTTTTTTGGGTTTGTCAATGTCTGATTAATAAAGTTAACGTCTCAATCACATTTTATTACTTTAGATTTATGGAGCACTTCGTATGTCGGTCAAAATGCACTTGATGTGGAACTCCAAGATGCTTATTGATGGTGGCCACGATGCAATATTGGCAACATCCTTGCTTGAGGCTAGCAATCTCGTGGTTCTGAGGGTAGTTTATCTCTTCTACTTTCTTTTGTTCTGGACTTTGGTTGTGATGTGCTATAAAATAACACACATTCTCCTTGTACCAGGAATCATCTGTGATACATTCAAATGCAAATCTAGGAGTTCATGGACAAGGTTCCCTGAATTTATCAGGGCCAGGTGATCTCATTGAGGCTCAACGCTTGGTTATATCATTATTCTATAGCATCAGTGTAAGATGAAGACCCATTTTCTCCTAATTCCCTTATAATAACTACTATTCTTTGTCAAGTACGAGTCATATCCACATTAGATTTATTTTCAACCGTTACATATTTGGACTGAAGTACTATGCTGAAACTCCTGATGTTTCTCTCACCTACCACCTTTTGACTGGCTGAACAACTAAACTTTCTCGATGACTTGCTCAGATAGCTGTTATTACAGAGAATAGAGATTTTCTTGCAATCATAAGCTTGGCTTCATAAGAATATTTTATGCCGACTTCATTTCTTGGTTTCTCTTTAGTGGTTTATGTCTTGCTTTTCTAGCTTCCAAGTTTTGCTAAATGAATCAGTTTGACGCGGCTGTTGTTGTTTGATTTTAATTTGCTGTCTCTAATTGATTCTATTGGTCTATCGAAAAAGAAATACGAGGCACAGTCTTGGTGGTCATATTATATAGCATGGGATTACCTACGTTAGTCCCCTTGTAACTGGATTTTTGCTTAGAGTAAATCTCATATGCTTCTTGTGCTTTGTCTTGAACTTATTTTTCTCTCTATTGCATATTCTCTACACATTGGGCTAATTATCTTCTAATTTGTGAAGGTTGGACCAGGGTCTATGATGCGAGGTCCTTTGGAAACTGCCAGTGACGATGACTTGTAAGTTGGGGTGATTGCCAATTGCAGATAGTGCGTGTTGATGCAATCGCGTCTTTAAGTTCATATTTGTGTTTTACAGGACTCCACGACTTCATTGTGAGCTCCAGGATTGTCCAAGAGAGTTACTACATCCACCCGAAGACTGCAATGTCAATTCTTCGTTGTCATTCACTCTTCAGGTGTCTTACCAGCCAGCTGGTTCACCCTGTATAAGTCAGATTTGTTTCTTTCCCTGGAAAATGATTTGGCCTTAGTGTTCTGACATCGATTTTGCAGATCTGTCGCGTCGAAGATATAATTGTTGAAGGAAGCATTACAGGTTCCGTGCTTCATTTTCACTGGGTCAGAACAGTACTTGTACACTCCACAGGAACAGTCAGTGTATCTGGGCTTGGTAGGGAGGATACACTATCTCATTTGTATATATATTTCATCATGTTTAGGTTTTGTAAAATCGTTATTTTTAAGTACAAGGAGCATCTTAATTTCAACACTGTTACATTCATCATCCACTGTTTATTATGTTTGCATGAGTTTTACAGAATTCATTATGCCTGCAGGATGCACGGGTGGCGTTGGTAGAGGTAAAATTATGGATAATGGCGTTGGTGGTGGTGGTGGCCATGGTGGGAAAGGTGGGGATGGATATCATGATGGGATTTTTATCTCAGGTGGGATCTCATATGGGAATGCAGAATTGCCTTGTGAGCTTGGTAGTGGTAGTGGGAATGATAGTCTTGCTGGTGCAACTGCTGGGGGTGGTATCATAGGTAAAGTTTCGGTAAAACATAGCTGCTATGTTGATTTCACGTTTATTTTCTTTCAGATATTTGTGATAATGCGGTTTTAGTCATTACTCGTAGGATATCTTTTGAAAACGAGCTTGCTTGGATCTTTACATTAAGTTAGTGATCTCACTTTTGCCACTCAGATGCTAATCTTTTTTTACTGATTTGAGTAGTAATGGGTTCGCTGGAGCACTCATTGTCAAGTCTGTCGATTGATGGTTCCATTAGCGCAGATGGAGAGAGTTTTGGAGAGCGTATAAGAGAAACAAATGGTAGGACCATCTCAGTTGTAGGACCTGGAGGTGGATCTGGTGGAACTATTCTTCTGTTTATTCATGCCTTGGTCCTTGGTGACTCTTCTATCATATCTACCGTTGGAGGACATGGGAGTCCCAATGGTGGTGGTGGTGGAGGTGGTGGGAGAGTTCACTTTGACTGGTCAAGTATTCCTGTTGGGGACGAATATTATCCTCTAGCCAGTGTCAAAGGAAACATCCATACGGGGTTTGTATCTACTAATTTCTTCATTCCAGTTTGAGTGCATCAATTAGCATGCTTGTGTACGTGCATATGTTCACTGTGTGATTTGGATAAATTGCTCTAGTTCTAGGTTTTGATATGGTTGAGGTTTTTCATTTTTACTCACTGATTTTTGACATTTTTTTTTGCTTGGCTGGCCAGTCATCGTACATTCTTGCCCTTCGTTGATTAATGCTTGCCAAATTTTGCCTCAAGCTGTTGTTTCTCTGGGCTGCTATATAGTTTTTATAAATGTTAATAAATGGCTTGAAGAAGCAGAAACGTGCCTTGTAGGAGTTTGTTCGTTGATCATCATGACAGAACACTCTCTACATTTATTCAAGTTTTCTTCAGAAATTTTTAGGTTTTGTAACATAATTGAATTTATTGGCTGCAAGCCTTCCAACAACCAAAGCTTATTGCCTTCAATAATGACATGAGCGTAGACTTGCATGGTTTATTTGTATGCGAAGACAGAGGATACTCTAATCATGTCAGGCTGTCATCACTCAAGAAAGCTGGCCTCTGTTGGCTTTGGGGTGCAAGGGCTGGTACTTGAATTGAGATGCACGGTCTTTGCACTAACATTCTCTGGACATACCATTTTTATCCCGCTGAAAAAGTTGAAATGCAAATTTTGATGCCCGAACCAATACCCTCTCCTCTAGTGCAAAACAGACTTTTAGATAGCCTCAGTTTTTTAGTTGCTTTCCACATTGTCATCTCTCTACTGTCTAGGATGAATAAAAGAACGGTATGTGAAACTTTAGCGATACTACCAAATAAACATGGTGATTTTGCCATGCGGATCGTTTTCATACTTAGGTGGCCTACATCAGTAAAGTATGGTCGTGCTAATTATCTGAAGTTTTTGGTCTGAATTCTTTTCCTAATGTCAGGGGAGGATTAGGCAGAGGCCGTGGTCGTGCTGGTGAAAATGGAACTATAACAGGAAAGGCCTGCCCAAAGGGGCTTTATGGTGTTTTTTGCAAGGTAAACTATCATCAACTCTGTTGAGGTTTCAAAAATCAAGTATAATAGATTGTTTAGAGTTGGTTTGTCATTAGAGAAGATAATGTATGATCTCGGTTTTCAACACTTAGAAATCGCTTATTGACTTAGCTGTACTCCTATTTAACTCATTGAACTATAATTTGTTTAAATTTGGTCAATTGACCTTGTAAAGTGTATCCATAGGTTGCTGCAATTACTTTCTGTCTAGATTCCTCTTTGCCCATAGTGGAATG
Organism: Psidium friedrichsthalianum; assembly: GCA_019149425.1. Lineage (NCBI taxonomy): Eukaryota > Viridiplantae > Streptophyta > Magnoliopsida > Myrtales > Myrtaceae > Psidium > Psidium friedrichsthalianum. The sequence goes on from JAGVVM010003206.1 coordinate 21,717, forward strand.
TGGCATCTATGTGGTGGTATAAGTGAAAGAAGTACAAGGAATGCGAATAGCAATTTTAATCATTAACCCATTGCCGATGACTAGAAAAGCCATCTGTCTGGTCACTGAAGACGAGGGGATTGAGTTGAAACAAGGAAGAAACCGCACACAAGAAAACGGTGAAAACCAAGTAAAGGGCCTAATCTGGCTTCATTTCGGGTGCTGGCAACAAGAGAGGAGAGAGAAAATGCCTGGACCCACTCTACTTGATGCTCTATTAATTGCCTTTGTGTGGGATGGGGACTATTGCACTAAGTGGTGACAAGTCTTATGCTTGAAGAGCCTTGGAACCTCATCGTGGTAAAGAAATCCTCCTCGTTACTAGCAATCTAATTAACATTGACAGTGTTGATGATCAACAAGTTAGACCTACATTGGAATGGCACCAAATTCGCATGTCGACAATAGCAGGTAATGACAATCTAAAAATGAAAACCATATAAGGATAATGGAGGACAATGGGAGGGGGTTGATCAATGGACTAGTGACAAATTGAGACAATTGAAAGTTTAGTGGCCATGGTAGACCAAATGATAATCGATTTAATAGTCTGTTAGATAGGTGCTATTCACAGGGTCTCAGCAAGTTATACAAGTCGTGGATTAGAATCTACTTGCACTAGAATGCCCTTGTTGACGAGTACTAAAGTTGTAAAAGCTGAGATGACTTCAAGTATGCTCTTCAATGCCTTTATGATTCATTTACTACCATCCAGCTCATATGATTTTGCTGAATTTACTCATTGTATGATCAGCGTAGGCTGATGCAGTTACTATTTTACTTTATATGTTCCAACTTAAATCTCTCAAAATCTGTGGCAGGAATGCCCCGTGGGTACTTATAAGAATGTAAGTGGATCAGATAGAGCCCTTTGTCAGGATTGCCCATTTCACGAACTTCCCCATCGTGCAATATACATGGCAGTGAGAGGTGTCTAATATTTCATTGTGATTTTGAAATGTACTTTTAGGAGCTTTCAAATTTCTTGAAGCTCTTTTCCTTCCTCAGAAGTAGTCTCTAGCAGATCTAGTTATTGATTTTTTGTGGCTTTCATCTTCTTTAACAGGTGGCGTGACAGAAACTCCTTGCCCATACAAATGCGTTTCCGAAAGATTTCATATGCCAAATTGTTATACTGCACTTGAAGAGCTAATATACACTTTTGGTGGGCCATGGTTATTTAGTCTAATACTCCTGACTGTCCTCATCCTGTTAGCTCTAGTCCTTAGTGTTGCACGGATGAAGTATGTTGGTGAAGAATCGCCGGCCATTGTTCCTCCTCGACGTAGTTCTCGAATAGATCACTCTTTCCCTTTTCTGGAGTCACTAAATGAGGTACTTCCCTTAATTGCTTATTGCTTCTGATACCTAAAATTCAGGTACCAACTTCTCATATGTTTTATGTTAATGATGTAATCTTTCAGGTTATGGAAACAAATAGGATTGAGGAATCTCAAAGCCACGTTCACAGAATGTACTTCATGGGGGCAAACACCTTTAGTCAACCTTGGCATCTACCTCACTCTCCTCCTGAAGAAATTATAGAGATTGTGTAAGTGTGCCCCTCTCCTTAGGACCCTCACTGCTTAGATAGAGACCATGGGATTCGAATCCACCTCTCTGCCTGTCTGGAATGTTAGTTTTCCCATAGCTCCATCATCAATACTCATGACAATTCTTCTCACCTAAATTTATGCAGTTTCGAGGATGCATTTAACAGATTTGTAGATGAGATTAATAGTTTAGCTGCTTACCAATGGTGGGAGGGATCAGTCTACAGGATTCTCTCTCTTCTTGCCTATCCGCTGTCATGGTCATGGCTCCAGCGCTGTCGCAAAAGCAAACTACAGCAACTTCGAGAATTTGTCCGGTCGGAATATGATCATGCTTGCTTACGTTCTTGCCGTTCACGTGCTCTTTACGAGGGAATTAAGGTTTGATATTAGCAAAGCATGTAGATCTATTAGCTTGACGTTGGCTGGTCTTTTAAATATATCTTCTCACTGTTGATGATGTCGGTTCACACATCCTACAGTTCTTTTTTCTGATTTTTTATATTTACTGAACAGTGTAAACATAGTGCCCTAGAAGTAGTACCTTTCATGGTTTCTAGAATTTTGGGACTTCACACTCGCTGTTAAAAGAATTGGAGAGGTGGGTTTTGTACCTTAGGATCATATTGTGGGCTCGAATCGTATTCAACTATATAAGAAGATAACCATTGATAGATGTATCCGTATCTAAACATCATAAATCCCACTGCAAAGATGCTGTAGACGTTTATGCTATGATGGTCATTTTGTGCAAGAGCAGTAGCTATGCTAAAATTGAGGCTATCAACTTCTTTTAGGATTTTGAAAAGGAAAAAAAAAAAAAGGAATTTCTTCTAGTATTGATCTTCATGTCATAATGCAGGTGGCCGCAACATCTGACCTAATGCTTGGCTATTTGGATTTTTTCCTCAGTGGAGATGAAAAGCGAGCTGATCTTCCTCCTCCTCTGAATCAAAGATTTCCGATGTCCTTGATATTTGGAGGAGACGGGAGCTACATGGCTCCTTTTTGCCTTCACAATGATAATATCCTCACTAGCCTTATGAGCCAAGTAAGATTGCTAGTACTGACAATCATTTTTCTCCATGTCATTGAAGTAATATTTCTTAAAAACATCTTATTCTTTATAATCTGATCTTAGGCAATACCTCCTACAATATGGTATCGACTAGTGGCGGGTCTGAATGCTCAATTGCGATTGGTGCGCCGTGGACAACTAAGAGTAACACTTGGCCGTATTGTTAGCTGGCTAGAAACACATGCAAACCCTACTTTAGTTACCTGTGGTGTGCATCTCAACCTAGCTTCCTTTCAGCCGACTGCTTCAGGATATTGCCAGTTTGGTCTTATAGCGTGTGCTGTTGAAAATCAAAATTTACCTTCATCCATTGAGGTCAAGATGCTTTGTTGCAACCTCAGCAGCAACCATGGTAATAATTTTCATGCAAGCTACTTTGAGGCCAGAGTTTTGGTAGTGCCATTAAGCTGAAGTTTCTGGTGTATTTGCAGTTTGCCTCGAACTTACATAGATGAGCCAGTGGACCCCTTGGTAGTGAAACAACCTCTACCTCTAATGACATGTAAAAGGATGTGTGGTGGTGTTCTACATTCCAAAAGCTTTCGAACTTTCAAAGAGAAGAAGCCTATGCTTTATCCCCTATCTTTCGTCGTTTATAATACTAAACCAGCTGGTCATCAGTATAAATGCTTCAAATGAGGTCCATCAAGTTTGCCAATAAACCTCTCTCTCTGACATCCAGATGGATTTATAGAATACCATTTTGATGGATTCTCTCATTGCTGCAGGATCTTGTCGGTTTGGTGGTCTCTATGCTGCTATTGGGAGACTTTAGCTTAGTCTTGCTTACTTTGCTGCAGCTCTACTCCATTTCTCTGATGGACTTCCTTTTAGCATTGTCTATACTCCCTCTTGCAATTCTTTATCCTTTCCCGGCTGGAATTAGTGCATTATTTAGTCATGGACCAAGGCGATCAGCTGGCCTGGCGCGTGTATATGCTTTATGGAACATCACGTCCTTGATCAATGTCGTAAGTTCTCTTCATCTTGAGCTAACATTTTATCTGGAGTGCAGAATTTGTAATCACTTGTGCCTTGCATGTACTAGTATGTCTGATGGTGTCCACTAACGAGATGAAGATTCAAGATTATTGTTTTGCTGCTGTCAGTTAATAAGATGGCGTTACTCCGGGAACATAATTTTTAGGATATGCCAATGAACTGGAAGGCTAACTTTTTCCGTAGGTTTGTTGTGGGTTCAAGTACCTTCATCACGTTCCTTGCCTTGTTATATTCACACTGCTTCTCAAGTGTACACTTTTGGTGAGATGCACATCTGTCACACAGCAGCTAATGTTGGAGTATGTTTCCCTTATATTCTTGATCTGATAGTAAGAGGTTTAGCTTTCTTATCTGATGGAGAAGCAACACAAGAATAAGAGTGTGCATCTATCGTCCTTCTATTCACCTATGCTGCCAGCTGTTTACAGCAGTTTAAGTAGCGCATGAGACATGTCGAACACCACATTCAAGTGGTGATTTTTGTTTTGGCAAGAAAGCAGTTTCTGACCATCTCTATGACTTTACACTTGAACAGGTAGTTGCTTTCATTTGTGGACTTCTTCATTACAGGAACCACAGTGGAAAAAAGCATTCAGACTCAAACTTTCAGTCCTGGAATTTTAGTGCGTAAGTATCTGTCTTTGGCCGCCATGGCATGGCAATTGTTGAAGCCTTCTTCTCTTTTGCTGGACACTGCAGCGGCCAGAGTAAAAATAATTAATGTTCTCATTTCAATGGCAAATAGGGATGAAAGTGAATGGTGGATGCTTCCTTCTGGGCTGGTGCTGTGCAAAATCATACAAGCTCGTCTCATTGATTGGCACGTGGCTAACCAGGAAATCCAAGATCACTCCCTGTACAGCAATGATCCCGAGGTGTTCTGGCACTTCTAATGTGCATACTAATCAGGTAGAGTTTAGCTGGGCAAGCGGGACTATAATTGTGTACAATTTCTCTTTTTGTTTCCATGGGGATCTTCAGATGTTTGTAAAGAGCAGGGTCTTTTTTATTACCTTCTCTTTTCAACTTATAAATGGTGGGGTTCTCGGGAGAAAGAATTCTAAGTCATGCAGCAGCTCTTCGGTTACGACGACTCGATCTGGTGTCCCGTTTATAATGGAAAAGGTCGAGCTCTCAAAGGCGCTCTTTCTAGAGGCATTCTTTCTCTGGGTTCGGCACATGGTCACAGGAATGTGATGATGTGTAGGAGCTTTGAGTCCCTCTAATTCTAGTCATTGTGTTACTAAGAAGCAAGGTTAGTCATAAGATTCACGTAAGTTGTAAAGTGATTGTATCATGTCGGATAAGATTCACATGAGTTGTAAAGTGAGCGAATCGTGTAACGGGGGAACCGTCAATTCTTGGCTCTGGGAAAGCGTGTCAGCTAGTTTTTAGTTTTGTACCGATCACGTACATTGTCACTGCACTATTGTTATGTATGTAAAGGGATCTCACTGTTTATGGAAGCATAGATTTTGTCTTCATTTACTGTTACTTTGGTTTCTTGTTTGCTATCTTCTAGTTCTTGTTTTCAATTGCTTGATAGATTCTTCTTTCATCTTGTCTGGGTGAGTCTCACTAGTTGCTGATTTGCTGAAGAGGTTAAAGCTCTCTACTTGCAGTTTAAGGCTGAACTATTATTTTACCCATCTATGGAAATGCACAGCTAGCAAGTTGTGTTGCTAGACTGGAGAACCATCCAGTTTACAGTCTCCGTGACGCCTGTAAGCTGTTCCTGTTTTCCTTTGCTAAGCACAAAAACAGACTTTGATGTGAATTGAGGTTATAAACGCAATTCGGATGTGATCTCCCATTTCCATGTAGGAGTGGACTTTGCATATGCTAATCCCATCTCGTATAGATCGGTAAGCTCCTGATAACGGGATGAATGTACGCAAGTCGCCATGTACAAGTGCATCGAGAAGGCTTGAGTAGCAATTAGGGCTCCAAATATGTTTTCCAGTGGAAAAGCGTGATTTGCATATGATTTGTCGCTTTCATATCAATCGATTCGCTACTCGCTATCCTTTGGGGTTAACATCTGTCATTACTTAGTCATCACTTAGCCAAATACTCTGTTCATGGACGCTACATTAGACGAAACGAAAAGGTTTACCCCGATTCCGTTATGACACAGATTTCATTTAATTCATTTAACTCAAACCGCCATTCTTATCTTCCTGCACGGCAATGCCACTTACTTCCATCCGGGTTTTCCACTTTCCAAATTTATTCCTAGATCGACAACAAAGAGCCATCCATATATACTTGCTCGGACCAGTGTTTGCGGCATTCCACCTTGTTTTGATCATCTGTGCTCTGAATAAGCTAAGTGCTTTTAGGATCGGCACTGGTCTGGATCTCCTACTATGCCATGAATCGACTCGAGGAGGAACTGAAGTTGGGGGAGCAACATCCCTGCACTGCTGGTCCAGGAAATTCCAACGGGACAAATTCTTGAAAGCATGCGAGGAAGATGGCCGAGCAGGATGATAAACAACCTTGATCGCAAAAAGGCCACCATCTCCGGCATCTTTTGGCCTTGTGGCACAGTTTAGGGCAGGCATTTAGGCTGATGAGTCCTGGTGATAGTCCCGGGTGGCAACGCCTCCCTTAACCGAGCTCGGGGGCAATAGAGAATGTCTCTTAGACATTCATCATGTTCATGACGATGTTTCTCTGTTGCCTTATGACCATATCTACAGGCAACGAGTTTGATTTTCCATATTCCCTACGTCTCCTCTCTACTTTGATGTAATGTCTTATCCAGAATAACAAGTGGCTTCGTGCATGGCTAACAAGATGAATCTGCAGGACATATTATCAAGCTTTGAATCTTTATACTCATGTCTTTGGTCATCCAAGAAACCATTCACTACTGAATAACCCCAGCTTCCGGCTTGCATGATATCAGAGTCTTCAAAGCCACACCACTAGATGTACCACTCGCCAAAAAGAGCCAATTTTCGATGGATTTCTTGTTCCTTCTTCTCATCCTTTGAAAGACAGCACAGGGACGAAGAGTTGGAAAAAGGATATAAGGTAGTGCTGATCGGTGAATGGTTTCATCAGGCCTTTCCAGTTCGACTGGTACAAACTAATCCAGTTGCATAAGTGATATGAACAAGTTAAAACTCAACAACCTCCATTTTGGTTTTTGACTTCCTATACACAAACTGGCTGAGGGTAAAATAAAACCTGAAGGATGATCAGGAATTTCTTCTTGTAAGGAATCCAAAGAATAGTTGTTGGAAATAACAAGATCGATACACCAGCATAATCACAAATTCAGAAAGCCAGTTCAGCAAGGGATGGATTAACCCCATCGCCTCACCAGTGGAGCAAAAAGAAACATAAAGGAGGTAGTAGTAACAGCAACTCATTGATTTCGGCAATGCGCCATGCCCATATTACCTACGTCCAGGCTAAAGCTATAACTTAATACACTGCGTTCGACCATAAGATCCAAGTCAATTGCAGTAGATCTCTTCTTGACCAATTACTCATATCCGGGTTGCTCTGGTTATCTTATCAACTGGGTCGGTGACTCATCTTCTCTCTGTCCTCGATAACATCTTTCGCGGTCAAAAAACTAGGCTGGTTAGTTGACGACAGAAGCCTCCGCCCACATTCTATCAGTTATCACAACTTTGTTTTGATTCTCAGTATTCGCTCAGAACAATGAAGAGAACCATCAATTGACTATAAGAGGTAATCTCCAGTCTTATAGCAAATAGGAGTGATAGGTTGTCATATGATCTGATAGTTCTCTTTACTTCTTCTGATCAGTAAATGCACATGCAGGATCAGAGCTTATCGGCTTAAATACGAGAGAGCATGTAGAAGCTGCAAATTCGAAAGCAAACAGGACCATGGTTTGCTATATTCTGCAAGCATACTAGATGGTGGCGAGTAAGTAACTGATATTCAGCACAAAATTGAGTCGCCAAAGCAATTCGTTTACAGAATGTTAATAAAACATATAACATAGATATAGAAGGAAGCATGGGTCCATTCAGTAGAAGATTGTTTATTTTATTTATTTGTCTTGGTCCTGGATTCAAAATCAGACGTCAAAACTATTGCATACTATCACTAATCATGTTTCTTATTGCTTTCAAAACCTGTTTGCTGTCACTGTCCACTGATATGACGACAAAGGTAGGCATTCTTCCTTTATCTAAATGGAATAGAATGACTTACATAGAAAGGTTGTACGAATGTCTTCCATTGACAAGCCCACTTGTAAAGCCTTATAACCTGCATTGCTCATGGACTGCACTTTGAGCGAGAAGCGTGCAGTATACATTATCAGAGGCATTGCTTGGGACAGCCCGGATCATGTAAGTAGGTCTGCAGAACAAAACAATGAGAATATCGCATGAAATAGTCATTTACCAGCCTTTCTAGTTAAGCGAGCAAGAATATTACCAACCTATTATTTGAGATTTATGATCATTTTATTCTTCTTGGTGAAATGTCCCTGCCCAAAATGGAAAATCTTAAGATTTTCATGATAGAGTCTGAAGTCCAGCATCAGAAACAGATGATGCAGAATGGGGGAAGCGTCATCTGATTTAACTGTCTCCAAGAGTACTTATAGTAGAGCTTTGACTAGGATACTAGCAAATAGGATTATCTCGGCCTCTGAAGCTCCATCTCATTGGAGAGTTATTTATGGTTGTGTTGTAAAGAGGTAATAAATCATGAGAGCCAAATATGAGTCTGGAAAGATCAAACTAATGCATTTCCTCTGCTATCTTAATAAAAGGCGCAATAACCAACACTCAACTCGTCGTAATCCTGTTGGTAGAGAAAAGAGACATGGTTGTACATTGACATGATAATGCAACAAACTATGCTAATAGACTAGGAATATACACCTCTAGACTATCACCAGAACGTGCTGTATCACTGAATCAAGACCCTCCACCTCAATCACATACATCATCATATAAAACAATAGCCACCAGGATGTTTGAGAACAGAGAAAGTGTAAGCAAGTTTATTGGGTCATGCTCAATAGATAATTAATAAATAAGTCGAGCAGAAGCGATTAGAACTATAATCCACCAGCCAAAAACAAAGATATACAGAGTGAAACTTAATTGATAGACTCTTCAATGTTCTCATTGCTAAATCAGAATCGAATTGCATGCAGTTTCAAAAAGGGTGAAAAGTCTCATAAAATGATATGAGCATCAAACTCATGACAGAATTTAAGTAGGATTGTCACCTTGATCTTCTGGGATAGCCAAAGGCCAACATCTAGAGAAAACTTGTTTCGGAAGCATCCTTCATTATCTGCAGAATGCATGCTCTCAGAAAGAAGCTCCTGCCTGCACCTTCAGCAATGACAATAACCATGTGCCCATTTTCCTTGAGTCGTCTCTCTACATATTCAAATAGTCCACCAGCCCCTTCAAGGTAAAGGGCGACTCAGGAATGAGGCAACAGTCGACATCCTGCTAGCAAGAGTAGCATACATTGCAATGAACCCTGCAGATTATTTTCTATTTAGCATAAAAAGAACATAAAACATTGAATATAACTGGTTTCATTAAGAAAAAGCATATACACTCATGAAAAATGCATTGACTTTCTGCAATTCAATTTCAATAGCAACTTCTATTCGTCATCAATTGAAAATTTACAATTGCAAAATCTGTGGCCAAGAGTTCAAGCTGGATTTCTGGGTGTTTTATACTTGTAGGTTAATATGCTTTTAGAGGACAATACTGCGGTCAATTTAACTCCAGATCTTCTCTTTCAAGCTCGCGTTGCCTCTTTTTTTGCTTTTCTTTTCCTAGTTAAAACCTCTTAAGCCAGGGAAATATGTTAATTGGTAAAGATTTTCCTGATCAAGCATCATGGAAAGTAAAGTGAGGGCACGTGGCAAATTACGCGCTATAACGACCCATCACTTTCACAAGACCGATGCCATTCTCACCACTTTCAGCTTCAACATGTGCAGCATTGATAGGCACGTTGAGCTTCTTCAACAGCAGATACAAAGCCAAAGGACCTGTCTATGACCTATTTTAAACAAGGAGGTAGTTCAAACAAAGGCTTCGAGATCCATCAACAGCATTTTCAGAGATTGGGTTATGCATGAATTACCGGGATGTCATTATCAATGGTTTTGGGATTCCTGCCACTGCTACCTTAAGACCACGCCTCTTAATTTCCTGAAGCAGTGTAGTGGATAAATTACACAAGAAAATAGAAGAGACATAATACAATTATTGCTCAGAAATCGGCCAATAACTATTTTATACTGAAAACTTCAACGAAGAAGTACATAAAGACGTGTGACTCAGCAACATTTGTTCAAAGGTATAAATGACATCAATTAGTATCCTATGGTTTTTACCCTACCTCGAAAATGACAGATGCGCCCTTTTGAGTTCCATCTCCACCAATTATGTAAACCTGGAACAAGACAACAAGAGAAATTATTTCTGATGCATCGAAGAAGCAAAGAAAAGTGTCTAACTGAATCCTAATGCAGCTGTTAACCCGGCTTTCTGACTGATCAATGTCTTAAAGTGACCTGATTTATTCCACGGTCATGGATGCTGTCAACAATCTTTGAGGTATCATGGCCACCTCGCGAAGTTCCGAGGATGGTCCCACCACGTTTATGGATATCATTGACAACTTTTGGAGTAAGAGGGACGGTATTTCGAGAATAAAAGCCCTTGTAGCCACCCTGCATAATATGCTGACCTTAGTACCAATGCAAATTTTCCTTCAGATATAACACTTTGCATTGACATAGAAGAGCAAAACTGGGTAATGTAATTAACAATGCTTTGTCAGTGCAGCTTCTGTCGACAAGCTAGGCTAGTTTTCTTTCACTTGTGAACATAAAGATGATTCTTTCGGCCCAGCCACCACCTCAACTCTGTAGATAAATGATCCCATCCAAAGACCTGAGATGGAACTTGAAGTGGTGCAGAACCAGCAGACGTGTGAAAATTTAAACCACCTCATCTACTTGGTTGGGGTTCATAATCTCTAACGAAAAAAACATAGTTAGGTCACGCCCTTTGGTGTCCCCTCCAGTGCAAGAAAGGAAAGATGTAACTGGTTCAATTAGCAAAAGAAGAAAATGGAGGGGGAGGCAGGGGAGGCCAATCTGTGGCAAGTGACAACCCCACAGAAAGATTAAAATCCCAGGCTCTTCCTCTACCGAGCAATAAATTTGCACTCAAAATGCTTCCTCAACCCTCTAGCACCTTTCCTTATCTACCCTTAGAGGTAGGATATGCCGAGAGTCTACCTAATTCATTTATAAGAACGAAGATGGGAAAGGTCTTAAAAGAACGTCTTGTCCCATTCTCCTTCTAAAATTTCCAAAAGGTGAGAATTTTGTGACAAAGTTTGGGGCCTTGAACCAAACATTGGAGTGAGTCCTGATGAAATTATTTCCTGCTGCCTTGACTCTGAGGATGGGTACTGATACAACGAACACCATGGTACACTAAGCGTGCAACTTGTCCTAGCTTTTGGGGGGGGGGGGGGGGGGGGGGAACGAAGGGGAAAAAAACAACTCTCTCTCTCTCTCTCTCTCTCTCTCGTTATTTTCACATTGAACCTCATGCTGCTTCTACTAATGGATAACATTTAACACAGCTAGAAAAGCAACAAAGAAGAATTGACACCAATTGCTTACATCAATTCCAAGAACTCTCTTCACACCATACATATGGTACAATCCGCACACGATTTCCCGGATGACGGTGTTGAGCCCTGGACAGAGACCTCCGCATGTAACAATACATGCATGAACCTCATCTGGCTCAAAATAGACCTAAAAAATTCATTCAAGAATCGTTGTCAGCTTACCAGCAATGGATACTCCAACCTACATACCCGTTTTCATGCTCAAGAAACACCGACATACCTTTTGACGAGGTCCAGCCCGTCGAAAATGTAAACCTCTGGGACCGTTTTTGTGGGCAATAACCTACAAAATGGAGTCCAACCTGACTAATTAACAACAACTAAGAGGAGCTTTCGCATTCTGAGTTAATGCATCTACAAACTCTAAATTATAGCAATCGATTACGCCAAAGTGGCATCATATGATTCAATCTTTGAATTAAGGCGACAACTATACAGCACGCCTTGATTGATGAATAAAACTTCAACAATCAGAGTCATTGAGCTGAAATACTTCAAGGGTATTACCAAAACAATGAAACCAAATTTTGTTTCTCAAAAATCCAGGGCATGGCTGATTACCCTGAAATTCTTTCACCACCATCGAACTGAGCACACGCAAACAAGCAGAGACAATAAAGAATTTGCAGGTATAAACTGACCTTCTGGGTGACGGTATCCTCATCGTGAACAAAATACTGCCTGGTTCGAAATGTAACAGTATGTTATTAACGGCGAGGAGGAACGATTTGCTGCATTCACGACTAATGGCAGCAAGTTTTCATGTGAATTTACAAAAAACAAAAGAATGGAACTCACTTCACAACACAATACGCAGGATGGTCTTGCAAGGGATTGCAATGAGTCTGCCAGAACATGTCATAACGAGAATCAACATGAAATGTTAAAAAGAAAACGGAACACAAAAGGAAAGAAAAGGTTCTCTGCATGAACATGAATAAATATTGTAGTAAAGCTAGAGAAGAAGCGCAAAACGTACAGGGAGATCGGGAATGTAATCGGTGAAATGGGGGACGTCTTCGAGGACGTAACCGGCATCGCCGGTGACGATCTTCTTCGAACTGCCGCCCATCTTGCTTACGTAGGCACCAATTTTCGCCGGTTTTTTACTTGTCCGAACGGCGAACAACCTCCTCGATATCGGAGAGCGAAGACTCTGCGCTCGTTTCTGCAGGTCGTCGTGTCACTCGCGGCGATCACCACCATCGTCGAAGTGATCCGAGGAGGGCTTTTATGGGCCGAAGCGGGATGCGGGGGACACGGAGTGAATGTACTCCATTCGAATGGAGAGAAAAGCGAGACCGAGGAGAGAGAAGCAGCGAGCGCCATGAAAGTAGGAGACAACTGTTTGACCCGGACGTAGCACGTTGAAATGAATATCGATTTGTCCAAAAAAAAAAAAGAATATCGATTAAATATTAAAAGAAGAAAAAAAAAAAACAAAGACAAAAACATTAACTAGTTTTTTTTTTGGTCGGAACAAACGTTATAGTTTGCTAACTAATGTTTTTAGCTAATTTCATTGTAAACCTTTAGAGCGTAATTTGTCACAAATTGTGATTGATCACCCCTAATCACATCAAACTATAATATGCCGCTCGTTATTGATAATATGAATATGATTTAAGAAGGGCAATTTGGCTAGAGCTCAATTTTCAATCCATTCAAACAACGTCATATGGAATTTGCTAATCATTTTAAATGTGAATTTGCTAAATATCACCCATCTTGGATTGATTGTATGACATCGTATGGAGTTGCGTGCAAGTTATCACTTTGCGAATGTCCAACATCATAGTGAAGAAAGGAGCTTTCAAGGGCAACATGACATAATTTTAAGGGAAAATGACATAAATAGTCAAGAACTTTAGCCTAATGTGTAATGTGGTCCATGAATTTCAATTTATTTAATGTGATTCATGAATTTTTAACACGTTTTTAATCTAGTTCTTAAACTATATGAAAATGTTCGATCTTCAACTTGAATTAATAGAATGATAACTTTGTACATTTTCATTTAGTTCAGAAACTAACTTAACATGTATCAAAATTTCACAAACCATATTGACCAAATTGAAAGTTCATGAACCACATTGCAAATTGAGTTAAAGTTCATAGATCACATTAAACAAATTAAAAGTTTAGGGATCACATTGAATTAAGTCAAAATTCAGGGATCATTTGAGTTATTATCTTTAATTTCAACTTAAGGGGGCAAAATGGAACTGATTTAAAGACTCATGGGTAATAGGCAATTTTCCATTTTTCTTCCAATTGTTAGTTGATGGAAATTGGATGCTGCATGACCCATGAGCAGCTGTATCTGCGTATGGATCATCGATTTTGTGGGCAAGAAATAACTTTTTTACCCTTTGTCCCGAAGAATATTATTTGTCAAAACCACCAATAATTATTTCCAAAAAAAAATCGAGAGAATCTAATTTTTTTTTTGGGTCCTTGTAATATCATTAATATACACATGCATAATTTAACATGTAAAGTTGGGAGATGATTGTGGAAGAAATTTTAAAAAAAATTGTGAAAGCAACCATTTCACATATTAAGCTCTTGAAAAAGATATTAACAGTGTGTTGATATCATTACTCGACAGCGTAGCTATACCAACTGACGGATATGTGAAATTTTTTTCCTCAATTAGAAGCGGTCAAATTATAATAATCATCACTAGTACCCTAGCAAGTCTTGTAATCTAGTCATTAGAGAGAAATATTAAAAAAAAAATTACTTGCATGAAATGAAATGATTGCTTATATGGATGAATCAAATTCGATTATCCATATCAAACAGCAGAAAATGTTTTCGGTTCATAGACTTTGCAATCATTTAATGCACAATTTCTTATTCGAAATCTAATGCACAATTTCATCCACCTAAAAATGAATCGAAAAATATTTTTCACCATTCGGTATGGACAATCGGATTTGATTTTCCTCCATTCACTCCTTTTAATTATTTTTCCTTTTAATTTACTTTAATTTTTTATTTCTTAGAGTATTAGAATTTTTTATTATTTTTTCTTTTTTCTTCTTCTTTGGCTAGTCGTTGGCAAAGCTTGAAATCGTGGAACTTGTTCACTTGAGGTCGGTCGGAGAAGAAGGGGAAAATTAAAATTAAAAATTCAATTAAAAATGTAAAGTAGCTGAGGAAAGAAAAATGAGGAAAAATATTTTTCTCTTCTTAAAATGAGGAAATCATTTTCCCCCTTTTGAAGGTATTTTTTTTCCATGAGAGGAAAATATTTTCCTTGACTCATTTATTTTCTGTGAAATGAAAGTTGGAAAATTCAAAAAAATATTTTTCTGAAAGTTGTTTTTCATGAAATGAGCGAAACTTTAATAGTATAAATATAGGTCTTTCCAATAAATCTATAAGGGGACTCGCTATAAAGTAGATTGGTTATAGATTATATATCCATCACTAAATTTAATAAAAATAGTTGAAATTTAATTCTTCGTTCAAGCAAGGGTCATAGGGAAAAATTACATAAGAGTCATAAACCTATTATATAAATATCAATTTAGTCATAAACTATTCAATTTGACCAATTTAGTGTTAAACATTTTAACGATTTTGCCAATTTAGTCCTTGCTAATTTTGGGTGAAAATCGTTGATGAGGATGTTGGCCACCCTACGCGGCATAAGTGACACTAACATGAATAAATTATATATATATTTGGAATTTTTGAACTTCTTACGAATATTTTTCTTTTTTTTCATTTCTTTCCTATATTTTCACTAACCCTCGCCGGCTATAGCAAGGGCTCTAGGCTCCTTGTCGCAAGAGTCATGACGCCCTCACCTATGGCCAATGAAGGGAAATAAAAAAAGAAAAAGAAAAGGAAAGAAAAGAAAAGGAAAAAAAAGAAAAAAGGAAAAGAATTAAAAAAACTAAAAAAGTTAAAAAAAAAATCATCCACGTTAATGCCGGCTGTACTATGTATGTTGTTTAGCATTCACATCAGCAATTTCTGATAAAAATTGATGGTAAGGACCATATTGGCAAATTATCAAGAAGCTTAGAGCTAAATTAGGCAAATTAAAAGCTTTCTTACTAATTTTGGTATCTGTACTATAAGTCTAGTACCCTTTTTTAAGCTAGTTAAAACATATTTCAAAAGAATGGCGCTAAAATAGGGCCTTATAAAAATTAAAACATCGTTAATTTGGAAATATCTAGGTCAAAGAGTTAGAATATCTATAGGTCACGATTTCTAATACACCGAAAAACCAAGTAGAACAACCCAAATTTCAAATGAACAAACTCAAATTTGAAATAATCTTTCTAATTCTAAATAACAAGTGAACAAGTTTAGGACCTTTTTTTTAAGCTAGTGAGGGGCAAGGAGATTTCTAAAGAAACACCACCCTCTTCTTCTCCTTGTTTTTTGTAGCTTTGGCTCACGTTGGAACTTCAAGTCTCATGTAGAGTTCTTTGGTTTATATTGAAACTCCATGAAAACAGCAAGAGAGTTGAAACTCTTTTTTCTCTGCAACTCTTTGGTTCACGAAAGCAGAGAACCGAAACTCTTTTTCCTCCATAACTCTTTGGTTTACGTCGAAGTTTTAAGAAAATGGTGAGGAAGTTGAAGCATTGTAACTTATCAGAATCACGAAGTGAATGATTATGCTTTCTCTCTTTAACTAGAGTTGGCATTTGCCGGTTGATTTATACCGTCAATGTCGTTGTAACTCATCTACATTTCTTGTTATAGTCAAATATGTGAATTTGGATATGGCAATTAGCTAAGTTTCCATTCAAGGTTTATATTGTACAATAGTCATTGATCGATTGCCAGAGGTTTTCTTCGTTTATATATTTGTGATTTCTCCAGCAGTGAAACATGAGAGATTCTTACCATATCCCTTTTTGCATTTTCAGGTTCATTTACCCTGAAATGCATGTCAAACGATGAACACAATATCATATGAAAATATTCGGCTTTACTATTACGATTATAAATCGGATATAGCAAGATCCCTACATATCATATTTTATCACATCCAGTTCTATTCTGGCTAAAAATTCAGACAACCAAGCAAAGCCTTGAGGGGTTTGAGAAAAATAGCTCCACCCGAGCCTTCTTCTCAACCTAATTAAATTGAAACTAGAGGATTTGAAAGAAGTACTCGACCTCTTGTTTTTTTTTTTCAGAACTCTCTTCCTCATAGGCGTGTCCTTTCTCCTAAAAGATTGTTTCTACGAAACTCTTCGAGCAACCGGCTCAAGTTTGAGCGGGCTTGGACATATGGAACAAGCCCGGCCCAAATGGGCCTTAGAGTCTTCCCATTAGGCCGGCCCGTCGAAGCAATCAGCTCCACAACCCGAACCCCCAGCCAGTGAACCGCTCCAGCCGGTATCCGGTTGACCAGCGGAAGTGCTTCTCCTCGCACTCGCAGCTAGAAGCCCAACTGTACAGATTACAGAAGAAGAAGAAGAAGAAGACGAGGACGAGGACGAGGACGAGGTAGGGAGGACATAGAAGAACGAAAATGTACCGAGCAGCAGCGTCGAGACTTAGAGCTTTGAAGGTCAGTTTCGTTTCGTTCTTCGAGAAGTGACAGTCTGATCTCCACTGGGTTCGTCGGATTAAATCCGATTCGATTTGACTGGATGAGCTGTTTATAATGGACTTGTTAGTAGCTCAGTGCGGATTTCTTCGAATTCTCTCCTTCTCTTGATTGTAGACCGCTTCGTCGTTCGTGGGACGTTGGAAAGTCTAGAGATTAGCGAGAGGGAATTACGGTTGGGATTGTGAGGTTGGATTGCTCCCCGATTCGAGGCCTCAAACAAATTCTTCGTGTAATTCACGGAAACGTGGTATCTGAGAGCTTGGACTGTTGAGGTGCACCTGATTTTAGGAGTACCCGGGGACTTGAATTGGAGTAAGATTCAGCCCCCCATGAAATTCGAAGAGATCGCATCGGAAAATGTGCAAATCGTTAGGTTTATAGTTGAAATCCTTCTTAAACTTCGCTATTGGTTGGCAATGCATAGACCATTCTATCAGTCTGTCTCCCAAACTCTGAAGTAATACGATTTCACATCTTGCACCTCCATTCCCGTGTTCCTTGATCAGAAGCCTCATGTATCAAAGTTTGTTCAAACTCGCGTTCCTTGATCAGAAGCCTCACTACAATCTCAATGCTCTGCTTCCATCTGGTCTGAGACTACACTCCTGAATGGCTGACCTCTACCTGCCTTGCAACACTAAGCATGTTGCTTCTATCTTCCCATGACCCTGTATACATGAAGACTAGAGACCCATTGAACCCGAGTTGCTGTGCCTTACAGTTCTTCATTGTGGTATTTCCAATGGAATCTGGTTTCTTGCAGCACAACAATTGGCTTTGGAAATGGTGTTTAGTAATTTCAGTGGAAGCCGATGTTTCTTTGGTAAGATGAAGATGTAGAGATGAAATCTAGTTGATAAGTCCACCCATATCTGATTCCACTCAAAAGCTTAACTTATGGAGTTACTGACAAATGTTTCACATTCTCCCTTTCAATTTTGGAAGATATCCATAGCTTGCTAAGGCGATGATCAATAGCTGGTGCAAGGGGGTTATCAACCACACTGGGACTGAGAGGAGTCCAACTCAGAGTCCCAACAGCGAGTAGCAGCCCTTGTCATGATCTCATTCACTGTCACGCAGATACCATCTTTCTTAGTAGATGATCTTGTTTTTCTTTTGGAAGCATCTATTGACCAGCAGGGCATCATTTTCCTGAGCAAGGCCATGCATGTTTACTCAAGTAAATTTTAACTGGTTTGTAGTGGCTGTCGATGGAACCAAAATAGTCATTATGAGATCTTGTCCCTATAGACTGTGTGTGGATGATGTTATTCTCTTTGAAGTGTGGATGTAGTTGCTGCACAGTTTCATCAAAAGAAATTTCTGGCATGTCAAATTTGGTCAAAGAAGACTATACACCTTCTTAGTTGCATTTACTTGTAGTGTTCCCTTTGAATTTACTTAGCTGCTAGATCTTGCCTCATTTTGTACGTCCTGATAAGCTATAGGCCTGTCTAGAATATGGCCATGAAAAAGTATGTTGTAATTTGTTGTATCTCTTTTGTAGGGCCATGCTTGCAACAAGCAGCTGGTGAGATCTGCCAGTGCCAGCAGTGTTGCGACAAAATCCTCATCTTCAGGGGGCATCTTGAGCTGGCTGACTGGTGGGAGCTCCAGTGCTTCGACTCCCCTTGAATATCCACTTTCAGGTCTTGACCTTCCGCCTCCATTGCCAGATTATGTTGAACCGGGTAAAACCAAGATTTCAACTCTTCCAAATGGCGTCAAAATAGCCTCTGAAACATCCACAGTATGTAGGCTTTCTTCATTCTCATCTTGCATCTTTGTGCTTTGCAATGTCTCCATCCGAAGGGCACGGCCTTGTTCAAACTTATTTGACAAAGTTGTGTTTGCTTGTTTTGGTTACCAGAATCCTGCTGCTTCAGTAGGTTTATATGTCGATTGTGGCTCAATTTATGAGAACCCAATCTCTTCTGGAGCCACACATCTCTTAGAACGGATGGCCTTTAAGACCACAAAGAACCGTAGCCATTTACGCGTCGTGCGGGAAGTGGAGGCAATTGGTGGCAATGTGCAAGCTTCAGCTTCTAGAGAGCACATGGGATATAATTATGATGCCCTGAAGACTTATGTTCCTGAAATGGTTGAACTGCTTATTGATTCTGTGAGGAACCCTGCATTCCTTGATTGGGAGGTCAATGAACAGGTGTGTTTTATTACATCTTTGCTTTAACTGCTGACATATTTTCCCTTAAATTCGGTAAGTTGTTAAATGAGATAGTGCTTTTCTTCATATATCAATCATTTCCAGCTTCAAAAGATCAAGGCAGAGATAGCTGAAGTCTCAAATAACCCACATGGCTTGCTTATAGAAGCACTTCATTCCGCTGGTTATTCCGGTGCGTTGGCCAATCCTCTTCTAGCCCCAGAGTCTGCCATAAACAGATTGAACAGTGCAATTTTAGAGGAATTTGTTGCTGTAAGTCCTTGGGAATTCAGTTTGTAATTCATACTATGTGGCTTAAGAGCTGAACTTATCCCTTTTTGTTTAACTGCTTCTTCATGTGGATTTTGAGGTTAAAAGTGATGTGCATACAAAACTTACAGGAACATTATACTGCTCCTAGAATGGTGCTTGCTGCTTCAGGGGTAGAACACGAGGAGCTATTATCAATTGCCGAACCGCTATTGTCTGATTTGCCAGGTGTACCTCGTCTTGAGGAGCCGAAATCTGTGTATACAGGAGGTGATTATCGTTGTCAAGGTGAATCAGGGGTGCGTATGATAATCTTGCTCCCACGATTTCCTTGTAGCTCTGCTGTACTCGCTTTAGATTTTTGAAACTATGATTAATTTTGCTTTGTATGTTAGAGAACCCACTTTGCCGTCGCATTTGAGCTACCTGGCGGATGGCATAAGGAGAAGGAAGCAATGAGTTTGACTGTTCTTCAGGTCTCAATACTGGTTTTTGTAATTGCTGTGTGGGATTAGATTTGCTTTATCTTTTTAATGTCTTCAGAGGAAGTTGGTGGTCTTTTTCTATTAGTATAGGAACAGAAATGAAGAAATAGCAGAAGATCCTTTAATATGGGTTTTTGACAATTTTTGTTCATTTTGTGTTTTTGTAGATGCTTTTGGGGGGTGGTGGATCCTTCTCTGCTGGTGGTCCCGGGAAGGGAATGTATTCTCGGTTATGTGAGTCATCATTACTTTCTTGTCTTTTTCTTTATAAGAAGTGGAGCCTTGGCGTAACAATGATGTTGTCGCCGAGTGTGACCTAGAGGTCACAAGTTTGAGTCGTGGAAGTAGCCTCTTGCAAAAATTGCAAGGTAAGGCTGTGTACATTAGACCCAAAGTGTTCTGACAATTCCCTGGACCCCGTGCATTGGGCTGCCATTATCCTGTATTATTCTGTATATATTATAACAGTACTTGGTGCATTTAACTCGGTTTGGAATCCGGTGCATATCCTTCTATTTCCTTGTCCTATTGAATTTATTAGTGACTACATTTTTTGCATTTCGGGTTGTTAATCATATCAACGTGATGCATATTGAGCAGATCTTCGTGTTTTAAACGAGTATCCCCAAGTTCAGTCCTTTTCAGCTTTCAGCAACGTCTACAACAACACTGGCATTTTTGGCATTCAAGCAACTACCGTAAGCCACTTCTTGAAATCTTTTTCATTTTGTGTGACAGTGTGGATATTCTTTTCCCTCACTATGCATGCAACTATCTTCTCCTGCAAGGGGTGCCCTCTTATGTTATGAAGCAAAGAGGCCCTCATGTGGAGAAACTCATTATGTACTCAGTAAGAATTTGAGAAAGGGTAAGCAGAGAAACAAGGACTGGATAGCTGCATAAGTCAGGGACTCTGTGTTTTACAAAATGGTCTTGAGAGGTGGAGGTACATTCCTTTTATAGGACTGAAGGTTTTGTGCACTCGATGAAGGTGAACAAATATTGAAATGGCATTTTATGGGTATCAGCAGCTATTGATATGACTGACATGTATACAATGGTAGCTGTGGATGGCCAAAAAAAGGTGCAATACGTACCATATTAGTTGGCTATGGATAGGATGGTGTGGATTACATAAAGTGAGCAACTACAATTGTTAGAAGGTATACCATTACTAGGGTAGGAGACATTTCATGAAGTGACCATGCCATATTCCTCTTGAGATGGACTTGGGAGAGCATGACATGTCAAGTTGTCGCTTAAAGTCTATCTTCACTGGACTATCCTGGTTGTATACTGCAACCTCGGTGGTAAGATGTGATGCTTAATTCTTCTTGAAATTGCTTTTTATTTTTTTTTAGTGGATAGGCACTTCCAGCATTGATTCTTTAGCTTAGGTGTCATCAAGCTCTGCATGGAATTTTCAGAAATTTCAGAGAAGATAGCGTATTGGACAAGAGAGGTCCTGCATAAGATGGACGACTTAGCAGGAAGTGTTGTGCAACAATGGATGTCATATTTAGGAAAGGTTCTGACTAGGCCTATTTTGGAAGTACTAAAACAATATCTACAGTTGGCTTCCCTAATGCAATTACAATTTTTTCAAAAATATGACCATAAGATCATTCTAGATCCTAATCCTGAATATGAACTGCTGAATAAGGAACTTTTTCATTATTGCTTTGAATAAAATTTTAGGTTGTACTTTGCTGTCACTTTCTCCTTCTCATCATATGCTCCCACACTCCATGGTCACCTGTTCTTCCTTTGATATTACCTACTTCAGGACTATTTTGTGATGAATGTACCATTGAATAAGTTGATGCTGTCAATAAATTTTCTTATCTCTGGGCTCTTTTTGTTGGCCAGAATGTGCTAGTAATAGGATGTTACTATATACAGGGAAAAATGATCTTTGCCCTGTTTTTGCTTCTTTTTCAAAAAAAAAATGCCTCGGCAATCTCACGCAAGTGGTTTCTGCTTTCTAGTAGTGGTCAGCGTAATATAGGTCAACCTGCTGAACCATACCAAACTGAATCGTTTTAGTGGTTTGGCATGAGTTCCGAAAATTTAAAACCAAACCAATATCATATAGATCAAGAGTTATCAATGTTTGTTGTCATTTTTTTTTATCGATGTTTAATGTATCATTCTGAAGAAAATCATATTTTGTGTTCGATTTGGACTTTTGTTGGTCAATTTGGATCAAGGTGCTTATATTGATATATATTTCTCTGATGGTGATATTGGAAAAATTTTAGTAAAATGCAAATGTCATTGGTCCTGGTTTGGTTTGGTTGGCTTCCAATGAGTATAATGGTTTGGCTTGAGCTTTTATCAAACCATATTTTTATGGTTCCGTTTGGTTTTGACCTTCAAATCATACCAGACCGCACCATGCTCAGCCCTAGTTCCTTGGCTTAATTATTGCCTTTATCTTAAGAATTTGCAGCTCCTTTTTTGACTTCCAATTTTTATGTGTTGTGGTCTGTTTCCTTACTAATTATCTACTTAAGGAATTAAACTTTCTGGCTTTCAGGGTTCTGATTTTGCGGCCCAAGCCATTGATATTGCGGCGAGGGAGCTTATAGCAGTAGCAACACCAGGAGAAGGTTGAGTGCTGTGCCTTTATGTTGATAGTGCTTTTCCTATCGTGTTTGTTCTGAAACTACTAATGAGTACTTCATTTTTCTTACAGTTGATCAGGTGCAGCTGGATCGTGCCAAAATGTCAACGAGGGCAGCCATTTTGATGAACTTAGAGTCTAGAGTATGTGAAAATCGCCTCTTATTTATTTCCTCTGCATTATAAACTTAGTCGTTGACTGAAGTTGATGTATATCCTTCTCAAGGATCAGTTTTTGCATTGTTTATTGACAATCTTATTTTCCTATAGATGGTTGCCTCAGAAGATATAGCCAGACAAATTTTGACGTATGGTGAGAGGTGAGACCTATGTACAGACTATGCTTCTATTTCCTGATGAATTATTTTCACATCTTTGCATAAGAAACTCTGATCTTTGTTTGTTGCATTACAAATTTAATTTATATGTGTTTTCTACTGTCTCTTGTGGAAGATTTCAGGTCTTTTGCTGATGGGGTAGCAGGACAAAGACCCCTGCGAAAATCTTTCGAGTTTTAGGATAAGTGTTGGAGGCAGGTTGAATTTGTAGTCTGCCTGCCAGCTATAGGTGACTTGTTTGTGATTTTTGGGACCAGGGGATTCAGTTGCCTTCAAAGAATCAGATGGAATTTCCTAGATGATAGTTATGGGTTTTACTTTTTTGACTTGTAAGTGTCATGGAAATATGCTTCTTTAAAGTGGACTGAGAAAAGAAGTACACATTGGAGCTAACTGCCCTTTCAAGGTTAGGAGAAAGCGATGTGCATGTTGCAGAAACTTGCCTGTCCCTGTAGATTTTCTGGAGCTTTTGGGTTGGATCTAGGAACTTGTTCTGGAGATTTTGAGACTTGCATAGTGATCCCACATGTTGCTGGACTAAGATTTTCTTTGGTGTCTGCATTTGGGAATTTGTTGAGATCTTTGTTGACTTTCTGTTCTATGATTCTGCAGACTTTTAGTCCATAACATTTTATTCTGGCATGGTATTAGTTTATGATGATTTGCTGGTTAGATTGTTCCAAAATGCAGTCTTCTTATCTGGCATGGTATTAGTTTATGTTGATTTGCCGGTTAGATTGTTCCAAAATGCAGTCTTCACTGCTGTAATCGTTCTTTGATTCTTGGTGTGTACCTCATGGTGCTTTTTACTTGCATATTGCATATCTGACAATATATTCTCTTTAACTTGTTTCTGAGAATTTCTTGGTGATCTTAAGGAGGTTTCCTTCGTTCGTTCCAGGAAACCTGTAGAGCATTTCCTAAAGGCTGTTGATGAAGTAACACCAAAAGATATCGCTTCTATTGCCCAAAAGCTCCTAAAATCTCCGTTAACAATGGCATCATATGGGGACGGTAATTTCTGTGAATGTGATTTTCTTTCCTGGATTGTAAGCTTATGCGCCTCAGGCTATCCTAACCTTGGAATCCCCTTACTTTTGCAGTTATTTATCTTCCAACTTACGATTCGATCAGCAGGAAATTCCATGCAAAATGATGATTGACTATGTTGGCTTGTGACGTGATATTGTCTTTACGGTTTATCCTTCTTTAACAGTGCATATCTTCGAGCGCTCTTTGCCACATTTCTGGTGAAAAATAAGGAGGACTCTGATTCTTTGTTGAACAATAATCAGTGAAACAGGGAAGCAGCAGCTCATGCGGGAGATTTTTGTTGGGGCCTAGTTTGCCTGTCAACTCTGTTGGTTTACTTATTAATTTTTAATGGCCATCTGATGTAAGCTACCTCAACTAGAGATTTTCGTGACATTTTGTGCAATGTTTCAGATCTAAATATCATGCAATGTTTTAGATCTAATAATATTTTTCTTAAAACGATATCTTAGCTGAACTCTTGACTCGGATAGATTATGTATGGCTTGGCCGCCGGCTGTGGCTCGTTGCCATTTTGAAGATTTACTAATATTTGAAGCAAGTGCTTGATACTAGTGATTATTGATTCATGCTTGGAAAAGAGTATGTACTTTCATGCTAAATTGAAGTGCGTATTAAGGGGAAGCTCATAATTCAAAATTATATATAGTTGTCGAAAGGCCCAAAGCCAATCCCTAGGAGTGGGTTTCTCCCATACGAGGTTTTAATACAGCGTTCCAGAATGTTTCAGTTAGGTGGTGAGAAACCACGCCTAGGGAAGGCTCGTATTCTGAACTTAACTTTCTTTAGAGATGAAATGAAATAAGGACTTGGGAATGCCAGCCCTAAATCAGTTTAACGAAACTCCGATTGATTGGACGGAAACCTCAACTTACCGATTGGATTCTCGAACAGGTGTGGGTAAGAATCCCGCCATTTACGAATACCGACCCCGTAGAAGTAGCAACCCAAGCCCAACCACGGATGCCAAAACAGGGTTCAAAAACCGAAAGAAATCCCTTCTTGAACTTCCTCCCAGATGCATGGCTTACATAGCCGGCTCAACATTCTTGGAAAACAATCGAATCGAGGGTCCGGAGAAGACTTGGCCATTCAATCTTGTGAACTCGAAATCCAAAGGATGAAGAATTCTTCAATTGATTTGGTGGTAAGTTAGCCGGACTCTAACTCTAATGGGGTGGGTGGGATGGCCGTTGTTGAATTGTGCCCGAGAAAGGTGGTCCACCCGTTCCAGCAAGGAAGCAAGCAATTGGGAGTCCTTTTTTTGGATCAGAATGGAGCAGCCCCCTTCTCTCTAAAAAAAAAAAAAAGCTTTCTGCATCATCAGCGGCCCTCGCGCTCAAAACTTTCGAAGATAGCATTGAGACTTTTCAATGAAAGGTCTCTGCCATTCTCAATCTTGATAAACTGGGCCCTGTCTGAAAGCCCTTCCAAATGAGAGTCGTTTCAAAGCTATTTTTAAGGGCTTATACCCAAAAATGACACGCAATGTAATGGTTGGGAGGAAGTCAATAAAGATGCAAAAGAAGATAATCAAAATCAAAAGAAAGAAGCGGTTGTTAACCGGGGAAAGAAAGGAGGATGGGGGACAGGGAAACTCCAACAAGTAATATAAGAGAGGGGAGGGCCCTCTAAAAGGTGTACTGCTGCTATTGTTTCTATACGAGAATTGTTTGCATTTTTTTAGCGGCCTCTTACATTATACTTTTTCGGAACTGTAATTCTTTGGAAATGAATTTCTACTTGGAAAAGGCTTTTTGCCCATCAAAAGACTGATCCCCCTTACTTATCAAAGACAACGTCAAGTGGCGAAACAACTTATTCTGGATCACTTTGGTTTGCTGCTACACTTGGCTACGATACTGCTTACTTTCTTGCTACTTGGGTGAAATTTAATTAGTAGGGAAAGAATCCTGAAAAGAGAAGAGGACGCCAGTAAGCTGAGTTTTTTTCTAAAAAAAAGTTCAGTAAGAATGGGTGGATCAAATAGGACGAGCAAACTCCACCCTTCAATTCATTCTTTGCATTGGCGCAAGTATCCCCTGCACGACCTATATCAAGATCATTCAAAGCAGTTGTTCGAGCTCGAGATAGACTGTAGCAGATGAAGGAGTATAATGAGACGATAGAATCCTGCCTTTGCCTCTATATCTTGAAGGGCCTCCGGCCCAAACGATCATAGTGGAGGAGGTTCTCGTTGGGGAAGATTTTGAGTGAATTCGAATCCCAAAGTCGAAAGCTCCGGCTGTTTTGAAAAGGCCGATTATTTTGGACAATTTATGGGAGGATCATACAAATGAGGGGAAAGGACATTTACACACATAAAGACTCGATTACAACTTCTCGATTACAACTGTTAATCATCTTTCGATTTAATGGTGAAGATTGCATCTTCCTATCCACTAATGAGAGCGCACCTCTCTATTGTCTAATCATATTACAAGGAATTCCCTATTGTATTATATACATTGACATATTGTCTGCCCTAGGAATCTTTTAGAAAATCCGAGGGAGACATCCGTTCTTCTTGCATGGTTCATGGTCCCTTGAGCTTGAAAACCTCCGGACCATGACATAAGCATTTCCGTATTAAATTTTATCTTGTCCATGCTATTGATGGGCCGATTATACGAAACACAACATACTGTCATGTAGATTGTTCATTTCTATTACTTAGGTGTGTTGAACTAAAGTAGGCAACATATTTTTCTCAACATGATATACTCGGATATATCTAGATACTTCTTTATGTATGGCACTAGCGCAACATTTACAATGGACGATGCACTTCATTTCGTCTATTCTAATAACTTCTAATTTGTGCAATTAACTCTCACAATCATGTACTTTGTTCATCAACCCATTAAATCACTGTATTCATTGGGCTTCTGACATTTCTAAATTCTAATTTTATAATATCAAATATGTAAGTTAATCTCGAGTCCTCGACAATGCATGAAGAGAGCGGGAGAGAGAGAGAGTGGCCGCCGCGGACTGCACAGCCACCTCCAACAACAGCACCAGCAGCAGCCAAACTCATCAGCGAGTGTCGAGATGACTTACGAAGTGTCGAGACTCGTGACTCCCCAAAGCAATCAAAAAGCTGCCCGCTACGCATATTTCGTAACCGCAGATATCACCGTTAAGTGGGAAAATCCATTTGCCAACAAGAAAAAGCGTCAGAATTCGCTGCAAAGACTCAATTACAACAAGATGAAGCAGAATACACCACACAACAATAGCACTTTTGTTCGTATCTTTATACTCACTTAACCTTTTCTCTCTCACTCTCTCTCTCTTAGACACAAGATACCGGGGACAATTCCTACTCAATAAAACTTATTCCCAGAGGAATGTACAAACGTCCAAAAAAGTCGCCGTGACACGCAAATGCCCTAGCACGCAGGTGCCTCTGGTACTAGCAACCGCCTCGGTAGACTCCCGATACCACCAGATACTTTTAGCGAAGCGAAAAGACAAGACAACTTCGCCATCATGGGTCTTGACCTTGTCACCTTGGGGATGATGGCCAGCTCCTTACCATAATTATCTTCCGAGGCGCACTGGTACCCTTCGAGATCAGCCTTTGTTATGAAGACAGTGTCCCCCGAGCGTGAAGGAGAACATACCACCATCGTTCTTTGGCCCTTGCAGTATTCTCGAACTGCCTGTTCAGAAAATAAATCGAGGAGTGGCAAACAATAACTTAGAACTGTTAAGACAAGGATACAATTGCCTAAAACCCACTGGATAAGAACGTATACAGCTAAAACTAGAGCTAAAAAAGTTCCAACAAACATCTACCCATACATCTACAGCTCGAACAACCAAATTCTCTGATGGCTTCTACAGTCTACCATTCATCGAGTCATTAACATAGTACTAGACTCTGGTATCTAATTGTCCGTGTCACTAGATTAGACTCGGGTGTCTCGGTTTGACTTGTATGATAATACAGGAATAGAGACCATGGGCTAGCTTAATATGAACAAATCCTGATCCAATAAGTCTTAAGTTACTTTAGTGGCACCAAAAGTCAAAATCCTATCTCTCCCTCATGCACATTGACACGAGGAAACAGAATTTTCAAGATCAATAAAAACCGTAAAATTTCAGTTTGCAGTTTGAGTCAAATTTGTTTATGAAAACTTAATGCTTATTCAAGCTCAAGCGTCGAGGTCTTCAAAATTCAACTTTGAATATTCTATTGTGTTGACTCATCTGACTTGATCACACGCATATTATCCCTTTCCAACCAAGGACAGAAATAATTATAAACACGATCCAAAAACGACAACCAGCAAGCTTGTCCTCACCTTCCACTGAGCGGGGCAAGGAGTACAAGAGGCCTTCTAGACCTAACATATTCTAGAGCAGCAGGAGGAGTCATGTGTTTGTACTTCACCTGCCAAAAAAATGGAGCTCAACCTTCTATCTGATAAAAAAGAAGAACAAACTTCCAGCCGGAAGTAACAAGTCATGAGTCTATTCCTCTGTAAGAGACGAAACTCACCAAATAGCAGAGCACAATTGTCGTGCTCCTACCACGACCAGCTTTACAATGGACATATGTTTGTTTGGCCACATGATGAGTTTCCTAAACGAAGATAACAAAACAATATCAGATGATTGACGAAATCCTCATAGCAGAGAAGACAACATAGAGCCAGAGTCAAAGGAACACGCAGAAAAACAAAAAAGCAGAGCTTCAAAGATGTCATACTGTAAATGAAGTCCACTGCACGGTCAATGTCAATGAAGATGGAGCAAAGAGATAATCCCTGGTAGGTATTACAAGGTGGTCAACCCATGGGCCTGAAGCAAACAAGTGAGTTAAGTAGTGAGCAGGATATCATAAGCAACCCATACATAGACTGCCTCGCAAAAGAAAGATATCTCTAGAATCTGTTGATAAGTAATCCATGGATGAAATTGTATCACAAACTATAGCATGAAATGAACCCTCTCTATAGTCAAAGGTCCCGAGAAAATGAATGGGTAGAAGAACTCAGCACATGGCAAAAAAATAACCACATAACATGATCTCAAGGATATACGCACATGTACAAAGATGACGGCACCAAAGTTTCATAAGATTCATTTAAGGTAATGACACACCGACACCAAGCTGCTTAAGTCTTGGAACGTCCTTGGGGGAAAGGCACTGCACCCATCAAAAGAAACTGCAGAACATCAAAAGAAAACAACTCTGTGAGAATACCATAAAACATCGTATACATCTTTGGAAAGGTCACCAGAAAACAA
>JAGVVM010003207.1:0-22183 GCA_019149425.1 Psidium friedrichsthalianum
AAAAAAAAAAAAAAAGCCACCCCATGCTGTGTCGCGTCGCACAGAGAATCCAACGAAGGGGAGACCAAAAGTCTAACAAGTGGGCCCACGATAGACACGTGTCGCGCAGTCACGGCACCGCACCTAATATTTTCTCCCGCGTTTTGCCTTGAGTTCGTTCCACACTGGTGACGTGGAGTCGACGAAAAGTCAAAAGATATGCGAGAGACCCGATGCTGTGGAGAGATGCTGCGTTGTTTCCCTTCTTGGTGGGAAATAACCGACTTTTTGTCCGGTTTCACAAACGATGTTGCGATTCCAACAGCATTATTGAGGCTGCGGGTGGTAACGCTTCATAAATACAAATAATAAAAAAGTGATTTCAAAGTGTTTCGAAAACACTTTTCAAAAACAAAAATACTTATTTGAAGCAGAAATGAGAAATATAAAAAAAAACTTACTTTTGTATTCTCGAAACACTTTTTAAAAACACATTTAGAATACTTTTTAAAAATAATTGAAAACACTTTCATGAAAGTAATTAAAAATAAAATAATAAAATAATAAAATAATAAAACCAATTTTTTTAAAAAAATGAAAAATTAAATTAAATTAAATTAATTAAAAATAAAAATAATTAAAAAAAAAAAAAAAATAAAAAATAATTTCAAAAAAATAAAATAGAAATAAAAAAATAATAAAAATTAAAAAATTAAAAATTAAATTAATAAGTTAAATTAATTAAATTAATAATAAATTACAAAATTGAAAAATAAATTGTTTAAATGAAATTAAATTAAATTAAAAATCAATATAATAAGAATAAGTAAAATTGAAAAATAAATAAAGCAATTAAATAATAAAAAATATTCAAAATAATAAAAATTAATTGAGAAATTGAATCATTTATAAAGGGTATGTTTTACCAAACGGTATTTACATCAAAGTTACATCCAAATACACTTTTTATAGTTCATCAATTCCAATTCGTCTTCTCTTTCATTTTTTTTTATAGTTGACTTTGTCCATAATGAAAAAATTAGGAACATAATTTTTTGCAGTTACCAAAAGCGTTTCTATTCTTTTTTTGTTTTGAGAACAAAAATTTTATGTAGTTACCAAATGCGTTTCTGTTCCCAGAAATTGTTGCTAGGAATAGAAATAGAAAAAAGTGTTTCTGTTCCAAAAGTTATTTCGAGAATAGAAACGATACCATACGGCATACGCAGCCTAATAGTACAGTTTATATGCGATTTCGTCCGGACATCGAGTTTTATGAAACAACATCAATCCGTTGAACGGGTTTTCACCCTCACCAAGCTTCTTTTCAAATTTCACTCGAATCCTTGGGCCCAAATGGTTTATTCAGAGCTTCAAACGGCTGCACTCTCAAAATAAGGCAGCTACTGAATGATTTTTGATATTAGACGACGACGCACCTTTGATTTTTTGAACAAACCCAGAATTTCTTATGCAGGTAAAGTGTTTGACAAAATGCCTCAATGGTGTAACCGAGAATTGTCCATGTTTTCATCAGTTCTTAAATGCGTTAGTGTGAGTCACTTGCCTCATTTGTTCTCTAGCATAGTAATCCAATCCAATTTCCTTTTTTTTTAAGCCTCGAATCTAACATCGTTCCTCGTTTTTTTCTTGTTTTGTGTTCGTATATCTCTGCCCTGATTTCGGCGAGGAATGACCGGAGACAGATCAGATAAGTGTGGATATCCAACAGAATTCGAAACCAGGTTCCGGTTAGCATAAGTTTCAATGCTTCTTGCCTTGTAATTGCACTGTTATGGCTGGATTAGTTGATTAATGAATGAGTTCCGGTAATCCGAAATTACCGTCAGTAGGTAATAGCCGGAATAGATGGCCGGCAGTGAGGGAGTAAGGTTGACTGCCGGCTTTGGCAGTAAAGCGTCGATGGCCAGCTCGTCGGTGAGGAGGTCTCGGAAAGCTCCCCGAGGAGAGGAAGTCGAAGAAAGAATAGAAAACAGAAAAAGAAACTGGAAAATATAAAATAACAAATAACATATAAAAAGAAAAAAAAAATAGAAATAGAATATAAAAGAAATTAAAAAACAATATGAAAATAGAGATATGGGCTGGATATAATGAGGACGGGTGGGGGGCGGGGCTAAGAGAACAGGTTGGGCTAGGAATTTGTGGGTTGATTGCAAGGGATGGAGCAGAGGATATATTTGGAATAGGCCGAGGGTTAGTCTGAATTTGAGACCCAACCTGGTCATGAGAAGCTTTTTGCCAGAAAATGTGATGCCAGTCTTCTTGAAAATATGAGGGCTGTAGAAGTCTCGATGCTCAACACTTGTTAGAATAAGTGAATCTTAACTGCGGAGATGAGCATGTGAGTGGACTGATAGGGTCAGGTGAACGAGGAGATCCCGTTAGATGCTCTCTTCGGTTCCTGCTTGGTGACCTTGACAACATTGTCGTTGCACTTGTCAATGTCACTTAGCGAAGCATCGGGACGGCATGTGGCCAGATTTCATTTTCCACATGATCCCATCCATCCGCCACATCCTCGTCTACGTCATTAGAATCCACTACTTCTAACAAGCCTTTGGCATCAACGCCTCATCCTTTATAGCCCCCGCATTTTCGAGAAAGCCGACAACACCTTCTCCGACAAAAAGCTCATCACAATCATTGCAGTCCTTGAGTTGTCAAGGTTGGCATAAAGCAGCTATTCCACGGTCCCACACTTTCTTTGCCTTATTTTTGGTAGCACGAGAGTTTCGAATGAATTGGGCACTGAAAGACCACGGGCAACTCGTTTGGCATGTCATGTTTCCTTAATGATGATCGCCATGAAGGCTTGCTTGCAAGTACTCCTATGATCTTCGGTCAAAGGGCATGGGGCTACCTCTATAGCACAGAAGAAGAAGTCACGACGCGAACTATGCGGGGAGATATGTCTTGCTACTCATCACAAGTTCCCACTTTTTGGAGGGCATTATGTCCACGTTTTTCAGGTGTACTTTTCTTATTATTGCAGTTTAATGGTGCACCTGACCTAGTTAAACTTTGATTGCTTATCCTGAGAATTAGGAAAGGAAGATGGAGAATGTGTCAAATCTCAAATATGTTCCAAGTCAAAACAGACTTGTACTTCGACTTTCTTTATGCTATAAGTTACATTTTTTTCATGCACGGCAAGAGGATGCGAATGGAAAAAAGATTGGTGCTTTCATGCTTTGGCAGCCTATATTTGTTGGGTATTCGGCAAGAAAAAGTATTCCTAAATACAGGCTCTAGTTACCGCCTGTGTTATAGAACTAGATGGATTCTTCACATTGAACCCAACTATACATGCACCTTAGGCTTGTATCACTGATAGAAAGGATGATGCGATAGCACAAAGGGGAACAAACTTGAATTTACTACAAATAACAGAATTTTCTTTGCAGTAAGGGCCCCTTACTAGTTACCGCAAAAAGTAGAAATTTTTTTTTGTCATGTTACCTATTCAATGAAACTGCCCGGGAACCAGATCGGACGGAACAGTCCGATTCAGTTCCCAGTTCTGATAAATTGGAAACCAGGACCATTTGTCCGATTCCCGGTTCTTAAGGGATATTGGATCGAACTGGGAACTGATCACCCTTAGATTCAACTCTCTTAGAGTTGGAAAGTTTTCGTATGAGTTATGACCTCAACTTCACTTCCAAACTAGTGAAATTCTTCTATAATGAAAGCAAACACGATAATAGCTGTTGAAGGGGTCTTGTTTATGTCCTACTAATTGATCAAGGATGAAGAAGACAAACTACCATCCGCCGAGGAAAACACTAGCGATGGACTATGCACCAAACTCTCCCTAAATATTAAACACAAGTAAGGTTGAGGACTGCGAAATTAGATCCTCGTAAGTAGATTTCTGAGATCAAGCTTGCGGTATACCAATTTAACATTTATTTGGGACTTTTGGTAGAAGTTCCACGTCTTATTTCATTAATTCGCACTAGGTGATCTGTGTAGTCTACCATCCGATTCCAACGGCAATATTCCTTCACTGTAGCTTTATGATAACAGAGTCACGGTGCTATGAACTCTGTCAGGGGCTTTCTTTGCTTGCAACAAGAGATTACCTCTTTCTCCCAGCCGGTACATCTAGTTAGCACTGCAAGCAACAATGCTTGCACAAAGAGTGCAACTATAATCCCTGTCCAGAGGGCCTACAGCTTGATAAGAAGAACAAGCAATTATAGGAATGTCGGATTGACAACTAGTTACGGCGAAAGCAAAGGACGAATTGCAGTACAATGGTGGGGTAACCATGATTTACCTTTCCACCATGTGACGGACAAAAAGCTAGGAATATGGCAACCCGAATACCCAACAAATAATAGGCTCCCAAATTCATGAAAGCACCAATCTTTTTTCCATTCGCATCCTCTTGCCGTGCATGAAAAAAATGTAACTTATAGCATAAAAGAAGTCGAAGTACAAGTCTGTTTTGACTTGGAACATATTTGAGATTTGACACATTCTCCATCTTCCTTCCCTAATTCTCAGGATAAGCAATCAAAGTTTAACTAGGTCAGGTGCACCATTAAACTGCAATAATAAGAAAAGTACACCTGAAAAACGTATGCCCTCCAAAAAGTGGGAACTTGTGATGAGTAGCAAGACATATCTCCCCGCACAGTTCGCGTCGTGACTTCTTCTTCTGTGCTATAGAGGTAGCCCCATGCCCTTTGACCGAAGATCATAGGAGTACTTGCAAGCAAGCCTTCATGGCGATCATCATTAAGGAAACATAACTTGCCAAACGAGTTGCCCTTGGTCTTTCAGTGCCTAATTCATTTGAAACTCTCGTGCTACCAAAAATAAGGCAAAGAAAGTGTGGGACCGTGGAATAGCTGCTTTATGCCAACCTTGACAACTCAAGGACTGCAATGATTGTGATGAGCTTTTTGTCGGAGAAGGTGTTGTCGGCCTTCTCGAAAATGCGAGGGCTATAAAGGATGAGGCGTTGATGCCAAAGGCTTGTTAGAAGTAGTGGATTCTAATGACGTAAATGAGGATGTGGCGGATGGATGGGATCATGTGGAAGATGAAATCTGGCCACATGCCGTCCCCGATGCTTCGCTAAGTGACATTGACAAGTGCAAAGACAATGTTGTCAAGGTCACCAAGCGGGAACCGAAGAGAGCATCTAACGGGATCTCCTCTTTCACCTGACCCTATCTGACTACTCGCATGCTCATCTCCGCAGTTAAGATTCACTTATTCTAACAAGTCTTTAGCATCGAGACTTCTACAGCCCTCATATTTTCAAGAAGGCTGGCATCACATTTTCTGGCAAAAAGCTTCTCATGACCAGGTTGGGTCTCAAATTCAGACTAACCCTCTGGCCTATTCCAAATATATCCAATTCTCAATCCCTTTCAATCAGCCCACAAATCCCCAGCCCAACCTATTCTCTTAGCCCCACCCGTCCTCATTATATCCAGCCCATATCTCTATTTTCATATTATATTTTAATTTCTTTATATTCTATTTCTATTTTTTTCTTTTTATTTGTTATTTGTTATTTTATATTTTCCAGTTTCTTTTTCTGTTTTCTATTCTTTCTTCGACTTCCTCTCCTCGGGGAGCTTTCCCGAGACCTCCTCACCGACGAGCTGGCCATCGACGCTTTACTGCCAAAGCCGGCAGTCAACCTTACTCCCTCACTGCCGGCCATCTATTCCGGCTATTACCTACTGACGGTAATTTCCGATTACCGGAACTCATTCATTAATCAACTAATCCAGCCATAACAGTGCAATTACAAGGCAAGAAGCATTGAAACTTATGCTAACCGGAACCTGGTTTCGAATTCTGTTGGATATCCACACTTATCTGATCTGTCTCCGGTCATTCCTCGCCGAAATCAGGGCAGAGATATACAAGAACACAAAACAAGAAAAAACGAGGAACGATGCTTAGATTCGAGGCTTAAAAAAAACAGGAAATTGGATTGGATTACTATGCTAGAGAACAAATGAGGCAAGTGACTCACACTAACGCATTTAAGAACTGATGAAAACATGGACAATTCTCGGTTACACCATTGAGGCATTTTGTCAAACACTTTACCTGCATAAGAAATTCTGGGTTTGTTCAAAAAATCAAAGGTGCGTCGTCGTCTAAGATCAAAAATCATTCAGTAGCTGCCTTATTTTGAGAGTGCAGCCGTTTGAAGCTCTGAATAAACCATTTGGGCCCAAGGATTCGAGTGAAATTTGAAAAGAAGCTTGGTGAGGGTGAAAACCCGTTCAACGGATTGATGTTGTTTCATAAAACTCGATGTCCGGACGAAATCGCATATAAACTGTACTATTAGGCTGCGTATGCCGTATGGTATCGTTTCTATTCTCGAAATAACTTTTGGAACAGAAACACTTTTTTCTATTTCTATTCCTAGCAGCGATTTCTGGGAACAGAAACGCATTTGGTAACTACATAAAATTTTTGTTCTCAAAACAAAAAAAGAATAGAAACGCTTTTGGTAACTGCAAAAAATTATGTTCCTAATTTTTTCATTATGGACAAAGTCAACTATAAAAAAAAAATGAAAGAGAAGACGAATTGGAATTGATGAACTATAAAAAGTGTATTTGGATGTAACTTTGATGTAAATACCGTTTGGTAAAACATACCCTTTATAAATGATTCAATTTCTCAATTAATTTTTATTATTTTGAATATTTTTTATTATTTAATTGCTTTATTTATTTTCAATTTTTACTTATTCTTATTATATTGATTTTTAATTTAATTTAATTTCATTTAAATAATTTATTTTTCAATTTTTAATTTATTATTAATTTAATTTAATTTATTTTATTAATTTAATTTTTTTTATTTTATTATTTTTTATTTCTATTTTATTTTTTTGAAAATTATTTTTTATTTTTTTTTTTTTTTAATTATTTTTATTTTTAATTAATTTAATTTAATTTAATTTTTCTTTTTTTAAAAAAATTGTTTTTATTATTTTATTATTTTATTATTTTATTTTTAATTACTTTCATGAAAGTGTTTTCAATTATTTTTAAAAAGTATTCTAAATGTGTTTTTAAAAAGTGTTTCGAGAATACAAAAGTAAGTTTTTTTTTATATTTCTCATTTCTGCTTCAAAAGTATTTTTGTTTTTGAAAAGTGTTTTCGAAACACTTTGAAATCACTTTTTTATTATTTGTATTTATGAAGCGTTACCACCCGCAGCCTCAATAATGCCGTTGGAATCGCAACATCGTTTGTGAAACCGGACAAAAAGTCGGTTATTTCCCACCAAGAAGGGAAACAACGCAGCATCTCTCCACAGCATCGGGTCTCTCGCATATCTTTTGACTTTTCGTCGACTCCACGTCACCAGTGTGGAACTAACTCAAGTCAAAACGCGGGAGAAAATATTAGGTGCGGTGCCGTGACTGCGCGACACGTGTCTATCGTGGGCCCACTTGTTAGACTTTTGGTCTCCCCTTCGTTGGATTCTCTGTGCGACGCGACACAGCATGGGGTGGCTTTTTTTTTTTTTTCCCTCACGTTCTTCGACAACTTCCATTTGGCGGAAGCCAGTCGGCAGCTGCCGTCTCAATTTTGCTGTAAATCCTATGATGACGAAGTGAAAAAAGAACCCAATTCGCTGATCGCCATCATCAAAGAAAACGCGGAGAATCGAAAGCGCGCCGCGTTAAGGCAAGGGGAAGTCGTTTTCCCTTTGCCCAATGTCGGTCTACCTTACGTAGTTCAGCTCAGCATGGTATAAAAAGAGATATGCCATCCAACGTATGTATCATCACTACACAAATTCGGAAGATTGCCCATTCTCACCGGCTAAACCAAACACCAAACCTCAGCGCTTTACTCTTGTCTTGCCGTTCGCATTGTGCTGTGCCGCCACCCTGTCCTGTGATAGGATCACGAGCCCGTGTGTCTCTTCCTAGCGATGACGAGCATTCTCCGGGGTGAATGCGTTCGCTACGAGGTGTCTCTCGACTTGCCCGCTGTGCGCAAGTTCACCAAGCAATGGCACTTGGCCTTCGCCACCATATATTCCTACCGAGCCATCACTACCTCCGGAAAGAAAGCCAAGAAATTCCCACGAAAATGCCCTTCCTACACTTTGATCTCGATCCCCGATCAGGCTCAGAGCGCTCCTTCTGATCATCTCGGCTCCTTCCAGATTGATCAGTCACAGCTCACCAAGTTGGTCAAGGACAAGGACCTCGGCCACCTCCAGGAATTCGGCGGGGTCGGGAAAGTTGCCTCCACACTCGAAACTGATGTCTCAGCCGGGATAAGCGGCCACCCCGACGACGTCTCTCGCAGGCAAGATGCGTTTGGCGTCAACTCATACAAGAAGCCGCCTGCCAAGGGCTTCTTCCACTTTGTGTTCGAGGCTTTCAAGGACCTCACGATCATGATTCTTCTTGTTTGTGCCGGGCTTTCGCTTGGGTTCGGGATCAAGGAGAACGGGGTCAAGGAAGGCTGGTACGACGGCGGGAGCATATTCATTGCGGTGTTCCTCGTGATTGCCGTGTCAGCCGTGAGCAATTTCCGCCAGAACCGGCAGTTCGAAAAATTGTCTCAAGTGAGCGGTAATATTCTCATAGATGTGATAAGGAAGGGTCGGAGGCAGCAGGTTTCCATATTCGAGATTGTTGTTGGAGACGTCGTTTGTTTGAAGATCGGTGATCAAGTTCCGGCAGATGGACTATTCCTGGACGGGCATTCCTTGCAGGTATGGACGACAATTTGTACTGGTTTGACGCATTAGATATGCAAATTAACTCATGTTGGTCTGCTCCATAAATATATTT
Source organism: Psidium friedrichsthalianum (assembly GCA_019149425.1). Classification (NCBI taxonomy): domain Eukaryota; kingdom Viridiplantae; phylum Streptophyta; class Magnoliopsida; order Myrtales; family Myrtaceae; genus Psidium; species Psidium friedrichsthalianum. The sequence continues at coordinate 8,814 of JAGVVM010003207.1, forward strand.
AATTTTTATTACCAAGTTAGAGCACAGTAAGGGAAATTAGTCCAAAAAATTATACAAGTGCATCATATTCTGCTTGATGCCTGGCTGTTTGTCATTTTAATAATCTTGATTCTATGACAAAGAGGAAAAGTACTGGTTTTGATATTCTAGTCAGAGTAGAACGCAATCCATTGATTCTTGTTTCGTATTTGTTCATGTTTCGTTTTCTTTGCTTCGAGTTAAGACCGGAACGCGTCGTAGTGTACCATCCTAGCGTCACTAAACCACGCGCGACGTTTGTGTGGTCAATTTAGGTTGATGAATCGAGCATGACCGGGGAGAGTGATCACGTAGAAGTGAACCGAAATGAGAATCCATTCCTGTTCTCGGGAACAAAGGTCGCTGATGGGTATGCTCAGATGCTGGTGACATCCGTCGGCATGAACACGACGTGGGGCGAGATGATGAGCTCGATCAGCCGCGACAACAGTGAGCAGACCCCTTTACAGGCTCGGCTCAACAAGCTCACCTCGTCCATTGGCAAAGTTGGCTTGGCGGTTGCTTTCCTTGTTCTCGTGGTCCTGCTGATTCGCTATTTCACGGGAAACACACAGGACGAGAACGGGAACCGGGAATATGTTGCAGGCCAAACCGCGGGTGATGATATCATGAACTCCGTGGTGGGCATCATCGCAGCTGCAGTGACGATCGTGGTGGTCGCGATTCCCGAAGGCTTGCCGCTCGCGGTAACACTCACTCTTGCCTATTCGATGAAGAGGATGATGGCGGATCAGGCAATGGTGAGGAAGCTTTCGGCCTGCGAGACGATGGGGTCGGCCACCACTATTTGCACCGACAAGACTGGCACTCTCACAATGAACCAGATGAAGGTGACGAAGTTCTGGGTCGGCCAAGACTCCCTGGCAGAAAACGCCTACTCCTCTGCCTCCAAGTATGTCCTGGATTTGATTCAGGATGGGGTCGCTTTGAACACCACGGGCAGCGTCTACAAGCTGTCTTCGGGATCTGAGTACGAGTTCTCGGGTAGTCCCACCGAGAAAGCGATTCTATCCTGGGCGGTTTCGCACTTGACCATGGACATGGAGGAGACCAAGAAGAGCTGTGAAGTCATCCAAGTCGAAGCCTTCAACTCGCAGAAGAAGAGAAGCGGTGTCCTAATAAAGAAGAGCGCGGATGACACATTCCATGTGCACTGGAAAGGAGCGGCAGAGATGGTCTTGGCTCTGTGCTCGAGCTTCTATGATGGGTCGGGGATAGAGAAAGATTTAGACGAAGTTGAAAGGATGAGATTCGAGCAGATTATCCAGGGGATGGCGGCAAGCAGCCTCAGGTGCATCGCTTTTGCTCATAAACAAGTCTCCGAGGAAGCAATCAAAGAAAGAGAAGATGGGAAGAAGATCCAAGAGGAGAGCCTGACATTACTGGGACTTGTTGGCATTAAGGATCCATGCCGTCCCGGCGTGCAGAGTGCGGTCCAAGCTTGTCAGGATGCGGGAGTGAACATCAAGATGATAACGGGAGACAACATCTTCACTGCTAAGGCCATCGCCATAGAGTGTGGGATTCTCAAGCCGGGGCACAACGCCTCCAACGAAGCTGTGGTGGAAGGAGCGGAGTTCCGCAGCTACACACCTGAGGAGAGGCTTCAGAGAGTTGAGCAAATCCAGGTCATGGCGAGATCCTCGCCTTTCGATAAGCTCCTCATGGTTCAATGCCTGAAGCAGAAAAGTCACGTGGTTGCCGTCACGGGGATGGCACAAACGATGCGCCAGCTCTCAAGGAAGCAGACATAGGGCTTTCGATGGGCATCCAAGGCACTGAGGTCGCCAAAGAGAGCTCGGACATTGTAATCCTCGATGACAACTTTGCCTCCGTGGTGACTGTGTTGCGGTGGGGTCGATGCGTCTACAATAACATCCAGAAGTTCATCCAATTCCAGCTCACTGTAAATGTTGCAGCTCTTGTCATCAACTTCGTGGCGGCGGTCTCCTCCGGCGATGTCCCCCTGACAGCCGTGCAACTCTTGTGGGTGAACCTGATCATGGACACGCTCGGGGCCCTCGCCCTGGCCACGGAGCGGCCCACCAGGGAGCTCATGGAGAAGCCCCCCGTGGGCCGGACCGAGCCGCTCATAACCAACATCATGTGGAGGAATCTTGTGGCCCAAGCAACATACCAAATGGCCGTCCTCCTCACTCTGCAGTTCAAGGGCGAATCGATCTTTGGCGTGGACGAGGCGGTGAAGCGGACGCTGATATTCAACGCGTTCGTCCTGTGCCAGGTCTTCAACGAGTTCAACGCAAGAAAGCTCGAGAAGAAGAACGTGTTTGAGGGTGTCCACAAGAACAAGCTGTTCCTGGGGATCATCTTCGCGACAGTGGTCCTCCAGGTTGTGATGGTTGAGTTCCTAAAGCAGTTCGCCAACACAGAGCGGCTGAGCTGGGGACAATGGGGCGTGTGCGTCGGGATCGCGGCCATGTCTTGGCCTATCGGTTGGGTGGTCAAGTGCTTTCCGGTCCCAGATACACCAATCTTCAGCTACTTGGGATTGAAATGCAACAAGCTCGGGAGGAAAATGATGCACAGATAACAGTAGCAACACTAATTGGGTCTAACTCGATTCTTTTCATTGATTACAGGTATATTCAATTCGTTCTTGATGGCGCGTGGTTTTTTTTCCTTTGCACTTTGTGATCTATTGATCTTTTGAGTTTTGCCATGGGTGAAAAGATCGGGCTTGGCTTTTCTGGGCTCGGCAAATTGAATGACTTGATGCCAAAACCTGAACTATTTTTTTAGAAATTTTCATTTGTATTTTTCATACTTCAGACTTTTTAAAAATGTGTGTAACCTAATATATTGTTGAATCTTTAGCCCCACCAACGTCCAAGTAAGCATACAACTTCAGATATGAGCGTGAAGAAACCGACGAACTCCATAGCCCGAGTGACCTCCATATAGCCAATAATGTGACGGACAAAAACATGAGAAAGATGCGTGAAGAACAAACTGACTGAATCGAAATGAATCACATGCATAGACTATGTCAAGGTAAGGAACAAATTCATAATGCTCATCAATCACATTTCTAAGCAACTCAATTCAAGTCAGACCTTATTCTCATAATTTGGAATGCAGACATCGACAATATCAAACATGTAGTTTACTAACAGAGCGGCCGAATGACACGAAAAGTGAGTTTAGATGACCTAAATTTTTTGGTCTAAACCTTTCTTTTTTGGTCATCGTAGACTGCCATTTTTCTGCAAAACTTAAGTAGTAAAATATGAAATCCAAGTGTATTTCTTTGTATGCATTTTGAGGATATCTGGAACTTTGCTTGGCACTGTGTGCCCCCCGGACTTAAATAACACGATTTGCATGTCAAAGAGGTTTAGAAAGGGATTAATCGAGACTTAAATCTAGGACGTAGATTTTAAATGGGATGAAGTTTCGACAAGAAAAGAATTGTACCGTACGATTCCAAAGCAAACAGTTAAGATTTCGATCAATCGTCAACTCTGTTGAGAAGAAAGATTGACATAGATTTATACAGGCTCTCTAAAAACTGTACTTTGAAATAGGAAACCTCCAAACGAGAAGCACAATTGAAAATCTCTGAGATGACCTTCCTCCGTAAAATGACGGAGTGACTGTCCTTTGTCAGCCCCCCGAACCCCCCCCCCCCCCCAACACACACACACACACACATAAAATTATATTTGGAAAATATAAAATTATAAAAAAAATTAAAAAAAAGATATTAAAAAATATTAAAAAATAATAAATTTTTATTAATATATGTGTAATTAGTTTATTTAGTATTTAAGTAATTAATAAAAAAATAATTAATTTATTAAGATAAATTTTTGGAAAAATAATTAACTTATTAAGATAAAATTTTCAATTAATATAATTTATTTATTATGTAAATAAATAATTCATTTATTAAGATAAATTATTTATGTAATTTTTTTATTAATTATTTGCATACTGAGTAAATTAATTACATACATTTTAATAAAATTTTCAATTAATTATTGATAATTATGTTATGAAAATAAGCTTAATAGGGAGAAATTATATTTAAAAGGTTATATAAATATAAAATTATAAAAATAAGTAAGAAAATATGAAATTAAAAAAATATTAATAAAATTCGAAATTTTATTAATAAGTATGTAATTAGTTTATTTAGTATTTAAATAGTTAATAAAAAATAATTAATTTATTAAGATATATTTTTCAAAAAAATAATTAATTTATAAAGATGAAATTTTAAATTATTATAATTTATTTTGTATGAAAATAATTAATTAATTTATTAAGATAAAATTTTTATTAATTATTTACATATTAAAAAATTAATTACATATGTCTTAATAAAATTTCTAATTAATTATTGATAGTCATGTTTAAAAAATAAGCTTGAAAAGGAAAAAAATTATATTTGGAAAGTTATGTAAATATAAAATTATAAAAACAAGTAAGAAAATATGAAATTAAAAAATATTAACAAAAATAAGAAATTTTATTAATATATGTGTAATTAGTTTATTTAGTATTTAAAAATTAATAAAAAAAATAATTAATTTATTAAGATAAATTTTAAAAAATTAATTAACTTATTAAGATAAAATTTTCGATTGATATAATTTATTTAGTATGTAAATAAATAAATAATTTATTAAGGCAAATTATTTATTTAAATTTTTATTAATTGTTTACATACTAAGTAAATTAATTACATGCATTTTAATAAAATTTTCAATTAATTATTCATAGTTATGTTATAAAAATAAGCTTAATAGGGAGAAATTATATTTAAAAAGTTATAGAAATATAAATATAATTAAAACCATATAAAAAAACAAAAAAGAAGCATTTTAGGGTCGGTGGGTCTTGGGGCCGCGCGGCACTTAGAAAGCCACACGAGCCCGCGCAGCACTTAGAATGCTGCACGGGCCCGTGCGGTATTCACTGTGCCGCGCGGCTCAGCTTGGCACTTCCTAGGACCCAAAAGGGTAAAAAAAAAATTTCAACCTATTTCAATAAAATATTTTTTTTAAATCCTAAATTGGAAAAAAAAAACCTTTACTTGCTCTATTCGGCGTCGATCGGTGGCGGCTTTTACGACCGCAGTATTCTTCGTGATCTCAGTCACGATCAGTTGTTAGAGGAGAGAGAAAGAAAACCATCAAGAGGGAATTTTTCTCCTCTCTCTCTCTCTCAACCCAACTTATCGCACATATTTATGGGAGATGGTTAGTAGAGAGAGCGTCAAAAAAGGATTCGAGTGACAGCCGCCGTTTCTTTTCGATCCAAACCCAACTAACTCTTTCGTTCTCACCTCACCAAGCTTTACGGGCCAAAAGTGTAATCGCTTCATCTTTTGAATTCATCAGCAGGGGATGGCTGGCAATCTACAGCGAGGCCATAAGATTATCATGTGCAACGCGTTGACCTTTGAGATGCGATTGTGAATTATGCAAATGGTAGTTTTGTCCATAATTTTTTTTTTATGCTATAAATAACTCAATGAACTAGCTAAAGTTAGTTGTCAACACATTCGACCAATGATCATTAGTTTATCTATTGTGTTATCTTAAACATCTGTCTTTTGTTAAGTTCATATATTTTAAAAGATGAATATAAGAAGAGTAACTAAAAAATTGTTCCTAAAGGACATAATAAGTTTTTAACAGATCTTTCTTCGATTATATAATTATTTTTATTAAATGAACCAAATTTTCGTAACTCAGAATTATGGATAGTGTGAACAGATCTTATGTAGTAATGCGTCATCTGTTCAATGCATTTCACATAAGAATTGTGCTACGACAGAGATTGATATTTTGAGAGTCCTTCATGCACTAGTAGCAATATGACATAGCCCCATTTAGATATGGTCTCTAGTCGACATAAAAAATTGAATTAATTAATCAGACCCATTTCTTGGTACGAAAATGATAAACAAGAATTAGCCTAAGCGTGAATTCCACACAACAGGACCTTTCTAAAACAACTATAAATCTTTCTAAAAGAAAAGAAAGGTTCCCAAGATCAAGTTCAAACCTCATATTACACAATCAATTTAACATTTGTTTCAGGTTTTGAGCAATAGTAATTGGTGTTTGGGCTAAGACAAACACAAGAACATTATTTGGAAAAATTTGAAAATTTGGTGCGAAGTGTGGATGTACTTGGTTGAGATGCCTGATACATAAAAGTCTGAGAAGTCTGAGAATAGGACCTAACTCTGAAAGCCGTCACGGGCAATGATACAACCGAAAACGTTATTTTCAATTGATTCGTCATACAGAGAAATTAAGATAACAAAAGAAGATAATCCAAGATGCCGCAACCGTATGTTTAGAGCCAATTCATGAGATGATGGACTCCCTTAAGTTTTAAAAGTATGTAAGGAATATAATCTAGATTAACAATGATAATTGTTCATCTTTTGTGTCAAGCTAATTTTTTAAATCTAATTATCATAAGTATGGCTCACTAATGAATCAGAAGAACAGTATAAATAAAATTAAATTTCTTGAATTCCTTGGCTTCCTTTGTTAGGCAAAAGTGAAATAGGAGAAGCATAAAAAAAATAGCATCACAAGTGCCATGACTTTCGTAAGGTATTCATTTAGGTGTCATAATTTTTTTTTTCTCAATAGGTTTCATTTTCAAATCTATTCGAAGCCAAAAAAAAAAAAAGGGCCAAAAACAACATCGTTTATGCACTCTTTTGCTGACTTTATCTCTCAGGCAAGCCACATCCCCACATTTAAATTGAATTAATGACACGTTAGATTTTCCGGCTACAGAAATTACAGATGATCCTCAAGTGAACGATTTTTAATCATTGTGTTGCTCAAGTGATAAAAAAAGTTATAGCACTTTAAAGCATCGTAAAAAAGTTATGTCACTTGTGATGACCTTATTCCACTCTGTTAAGTTGGAAAGTTTTTTGAGTTATGACCCTCAACTTCACCTCCAAAACTAGTGAAATTATTCTATAATGAAAACGAACACAATAAAAAACAACTTAGCTAATTTCACTTTTTAACTTTTTCCATATTAATTACTCGCGACTAATTTGGAACATAATTTTTTTTTTTTCAATTTTAAAGTTCTTTTCAGAACGTTGGAATCTCTGATTTATAAGATACCACGCTACAATGGTACATTATTTTTTATCCGTATATAGCAAATATGCTGAGATCAGCGGCAATTGTTGTTATGTTACCCAGTGGCCAAATGATCCTTGCAGAACAGTGGGAAGAACGCAGCATCTCTTGACGGAATCACTAACAATTTATACCATGGATGGATCATGGAGAATTCTGCCTCAAGAGCAAGGTTCGATGCGTGTTGTAACTTCTTGAGATTCGATTGTCACTTGTGAGAAAGCAAATTTATTGATTGCACATTTTCTGATGAAGAACACATGAGCAGTGGACTGCGGCATAAGATCCTCATAAAGAGATTTCTGAGACTAACCTTACTGTCTACCGTTTTAACATTTGTTTCAGGCTTTTGGCAAAAGTTCCACATGTGGTTCTTCCTGCAGCAGCCGGAGATCCAGAGGGATAAGCATGTCTTGTTTCATCACTTTGCACTAGGTTTCAATGCCACGAGCCATAGGTCTGTAGTTTACCATCCGATTCCAACCGTGATATGTCTTAATTGTAGCTTGACGATAGCAATCCAGTAGGCAGGACTCACGGCGTTACGTACTCAATCGGCGGCTTCTTTGCTTGCAACAAAGCCAAAATGTCAAGTACAAACCATGGACCTAAATATACTTTGCATGGTCAAAACGTTCGATTTATCAATTCATTGTAAATTTCTTTCTCCCAGTTTGTACATCTGGTTAGGACCGCAAGTAACGATGCTTGGGCAAAGAGTGCAAACAATTATATGAATATCGGGCTAACTACATTTACGATGAAAGCAAAGGACAAATTGCAGTAGAATGGTAAGGTAACTGTGACTTGCCTTTCCACCAATGTGACGGACAAAAACTAGGAATATGGCGACCGGAATACCCAACAAGTTGTGGGCACCCAAATTGATTAAAGTTCCAATCTTTTGCCATGCACATCCTCTTGCAGTGCTTGAAAAAAAAAATGTAACTTGTAGTGTGGACGTCCCGAAATTTGAAGGTATGTAAGTTAATGAATTTTTTGATTTTTATTCCCGAGTTTCAATTTGAGTAATAATATTGGATTTTTTTAGGTTTAAGGGGTAATTATTAGGTACAATTTTATTTGATCTGACGAGGGATTAGGAAAATCCTGTTGCATCGATAAGTGAGATCTAGCTTGTTTAGTCAATCCGTAGAGCTAGCAACATCATCTTTCGCGTCCGAGACTAGCCCTGACTGAGCCCTCATTGTGAAATTACTGAAATGCTCTCTATCGTTTGTGTCAAAGGATTAACCTAACCCTTCCTAACAAATTACCTTTTTACGCCCAGATATTATTCATGAAAGACAAAACCATTAATGTCCACTTAATTTGTGGGTCACACCTCATTTAATCCCATCATCTCTAGTCAACTCACATCTCTCTCCCCCCCCCCCCCCCCTCCTTTCGCCTTGGTCGAGCGTGCACCACCCTCCCCCTTTCTTCTTCTTCTTCAGCCCCCTCTTCCAAGTTCCTCCGCCGCTTCCTTCCCTTGCTGTCACTGTCGCCGCTGCCCTTGTGCGCGTCACCGTCACACCTCGTCTAGCCTTGCCAGCTCGTCATTGTCCCACTTCCACGAGCCCAGCCCTCGAGATCCATACCTTAGCCCCCGTCATCTATCTCCCTCCTTTGTTCAGCTGCCGTCGTCGCATCGTCTTGTCGCACACTCTGCCGCCGTCCAGCCCCCTTAGCCCCTTGCCGTGTCCAACTAAGCCTTTGCAATTCCCGAGCAGCCCCTCGTCGTCCTATGCCGCTGGCTCGCTGTCACCAGCCCACTCAACCCCTTGTTGTGTCCAACTGAGCCTCCACAACCCCAGAGCAGCCCCCTGTTGCCCTTTGTTATTGCCTCACCATCGTAGCTGCGCTACGCGTCCTCTGCTGCCGAGAGTCGCTACCTGAGCAACTTGATGCAGCCACTATTTGCCGCACCTAACCACTGTTTTGCCGTCCTCTATTGAACCTCGTTCAGACGCCGTCATTGTTGCATCTTGTGCTGTCTCTATTGCCTCGCCGCCGTCGCCACCCTTATTGTCGCCGGATGATTTATTTGTGAGTTAATCATTAACATATGATTAGGTTGTTAATTGCATTTAGGATTAGTTAATTGTGGGTTGGTTAGTTTAATTATGAATTAGTTTAGTTAACCATGGTTAGATTAGATTAGTGACTATGGTTAGGTTAGTAGACCACGGGTAGTTTAGTTACCTCTGGTTAGTTTGGTGGTAGCTGCAGTTATTTTATGGACAGTCATGGATAGTGTAATTTACTTGAGTTACTGTTGCGACTTGAAAAAAAAATCAAGCTTTTCAAATTTTAGGTTAATGGATTACTAAGTTAATTAATTAAATTAATTAACTTAGCTCAAACTCTCTCAAATTTTATCAAATCGTGACTTATGGTTGAAGTGATCATTAGACAAAAGAATTTCATTTTTGGAGTTGTCACTAATCATTTTGGGTAGGTTGATTAGATACCTAAATAAAGCATTGGGAAGAATACTTTATTCTTACTTACAAGAGATCAATGAGTTCGGGGACTTGATTACATTAATTTTTCAATTAATGCCCTTTCGGTACCAATTTTATGAAAAATATTCAACTTGACACTTATGATGAATTTCCACTTAAAGTTTAAAGGTGTAAATTTTTTTTTATATGACAATGTGAAGAATTAAACTATATGCAATGCATGCCGTGAATTTTTTTTTTAAACATGAATTTTCATTTTTGAGATGTAATCTTAAAAAAAATGTGGTTTAACATAAATATTTACAAGATAGATCACGCGTGTAATTATCTACATAATATGAATTTTTGAAAGATATAATTTTTAAGCATGGCAATAGAATGATATATCCAACAATATTTAGGCGAAATTTAAATCTATCAATTTAGACAACGAATTTTTTTGATATTCTAAAGATTAGAAACGTTACCTAATTTGACGGATTTGACTACCAAATTCAAATCTTGTATTGCGTTATTGATCAAGATCTCAGATCACGACTCCAACGATGGGGATGGATGCAGTTTTGTGTCGATGGAGGAATTGGCGATGTTGATACCGAGCTTTCAAACTTTCACTCTCCAAAACTCTCCTCTAGAAATATGCTTTCATTTGGTTTTATTTGGATTTTCTTCACAATCCTTTTCTAAATCATTCTTTCTTCTTCCTTTTATAGCCTTCTCTTCTATCTCCCTTTCTCCATCTCTATCCACCATTCTCTCTATCCATCTTCTTTTTCCATCTCCATCTTTATTTCTCCATCTCCATCTCCTTTCTCCATCTCCATCTCCCTTTCTCCACTCTTCTCTATCTTTCTTTCTCCATCATCATTTCTCAATCTTTCTTTCTCCGCCTTCCTTTCTAATTTCTTCAGTAACACACCTTTTTAGTTATTTAAAAAATAGTACCTTAAGTTTTAAATATTTACATTCTAGTCCTTGAGGTCTTAAGTATTTACAATTCAGTCTCTAAGAAAATATTTCTTTAAATCTAAGTCTTCATAAAATTTTCAACACATTTCCCCCATACTTATTCCAATCACCTGTCAATTTAAGCTCATATCCTCCGTCACAACCAGAATGAGATGCATGAATAAATATGAAAAATGATTAATTAATTTTGGAAAGAACTAAAATTAGTTCTATTTTTTTTTATGAAAAATGATTAAAAAGGTTAGTCAAAATTTAAGTGTCAACGACTGCTCCTTTTTTAATAGAGGCTCGTAGAGGTTACGCTCAAAGATAAAATTGAAACTTAAATTTTGACAATGCAGATGATTAAATGATTTTTTGTGGAGATTTTAATCCCCTTTTCTATGTAATGAAATGATGCATGAGATGTGAAAAATGGACAATTAACCTGTGCAGTGACTTTCTACTTCCATTCCGGCGGAGCAGTAAGTCACAATGCACAAGGATCACACATGAAACATTAGGTTTTTGTCCCGAATCATTTCGTAATGTCAAGAACCCTTTTGATCCTCCATCCTTCATTCTAGCGAAAATTGGATTCTCATGATACAGATCCTTTGGTTCCTATCCTTTATTCTAGCGGGAATTGGGTTTTTTGAAATCATACTGCATTTTGGTGCAAGTACAAATTTCAAAATAAAAAAATCCGTACTGCATTCTGGCGCAAGTAAGATCTTTGAGGATAAAAAGCCATCGTATTTTGGCGCAACCAGAGTTTTCAAGGTTTAAGAATCACACCTGCATTCTATCACAGGCAAGATTTTTAAATGATAGAAGCCATACAACATTCTTGTGCAGGTAAGGTCTTCTCACACCTACATTCTGACGCATGTAAGATTTTCAAAGATAGAAACCATACTGCATTTTGGCGCAATTAAGGCCTTCCAGGGTGAAGATTCACACCACATTCTAACGCAGGTAAGGTCTTCCAAGGTGAAGATTCACACTGCATTCTAGCGCAAATAAGATTTTCAAGAGGTAGAAGCCTTACCGCATTCTGGCGCAAGTAAGGTCTTCAAATAGAGAAAATGTATGAAATTCAATGTTTGTCTCTTGGGGAGCCATTTCATGTGCCTTAATCGTGAGTTGACAAATTATGAAGCTCCTGTTACATTTAAGATAAATGTCAAATAGTAACAAAGGAACAGCTACTTCAGGAAAACAAACTTGATTTGCTAAACTCAAAATAGTTTGCTTTGATGGTTCAGGCCGATCATATCGTACCTATCCAAATTAGCTCATGATATCAAGCTTTATCAAGAAAGTTCGTCAGTCAAGGAAATCTGCTTCATTGTCATGACAATCTGATGATATTAAACGAAAAAATTTCAGTAGAAAGGACTTTTCACTCGTTCTTTCATTAAAAGGCTATTTCACCCGACCATTTGATATGTGTTCAAGAACACTCAAAATCTCTTCATCGTGCTTAATAAGGGTCCGGATATTCTCAAAATTAGTATAACCTGACCAATTTGAGGGGTCTTTATGAATGTTATAATGTTGGCTTGGTGAGAGTTTGAGGCTTGAAAGAATTGGTATTATTTGCTGCTTCGTATTACAAAGTCAGGAACTCTACAAAATGAGATAGAAGAGTCTTGCTCCCACTTCTTCAAGCAACATTTATAAGCATTTGAAACCTTTCATTAAATCAAATGCTCTAATCTGAAAAAGACTTTGGTAAAATTGATAATTCATTGTCCAATTTATATCCCTCAATTCTCGAAAATCATAATGTTATTTATCTTACAAAACAACCAAAAATTCAGGATTTCATAACTCTTGAGAAGAAAAACATTCACTTAGGAAGAGATGAATTGAGGAGTTTGTGAGGATGACCCAATATCACAAATCAAAGGCATGAATAAAGTGTTCAAATTTCCGAATTCTATTATAAGGATTTAATGGAGAATAAAATTTTGTGCGGTCTTTTGGGAGTATTGTTTCACAAAGAATTGGACATATTTTTGGATAATTTGATGGAAATTTGGAAGGCAAAGGGATTTCTTAATAGCATTGATCAGCTTTGAGATACCCACGATAAATGATGCCAACATATTGCATGGTTGATTAATGTATTGCTAGAAAAATGCTGATGAAGAAACATGTCCAAATCAATAGAGTACTTCACAATATGGCCTTCAAAGCTGCATCTAGAGGCATAGACCTTTAAGATCTCGAACAACAGCATGTAAGGCAAGAGGAGGCCCTAAATGAATAAAATGGGCATTTGCATTTTGCAAGTCAAATTTCTTATATGGATCATGACTTGGGCGGTCTACGAGCAACACATTGTTGCACAAAAATATTTTGACTTTACTCCCATAAGAAATTACAATTTGATGGTGATCCTACATAGCTTCTACTTGTCTGTGCAAAGACTTTGCGTCTTGGACTTACGAGGTATCTCAATCACATCCTTTCCACCTTATCTTCTTGTTTGACAAGCCTTAGGCTACTCTACTTGAATTCTTGTGATGCTATTGTCAACACTCCATTCAAAGAGGCACTAGTGCATCTATAGTTGCTTGACATCCAACAAATCAAAATCATCTCTTTGCATATTCAACTGGATGTTTATCCCAATTGAGATGTTTACACATTTTATTGTCGTGGTTTTTCGCGAAAGCAAATAACCAAGGTAATTGGCCTTTCATTATCGAAGATGTCAACATTGATGTAGACCTAGACACTCGATGGCCAGGCC
>JAGVVM010003208.1:0-15088 GCA_019149425.1 Psidium friedrichsthalianum
CGATAGTTGAGAACTTGGTGAGTCGGATGAAATGTTAAGCTTCCTGTTTAAGGGGTGGTTTGGCGACGCCATGGAAGGAAAAGAAAGAATGAAAGGCAAATTAGTGTGAAACTGGGCTGGGTAAAAAAGGAGCTAATATGATAATCTTCATCACGTAATTCTTACAATTGATATTTGTGGAGAATGTCTCACAATAACTTAAAAGCTTCATCTGATGTCACATTGTGACAGTGCAGTTTTAGATGAGCAGCTCTGGGTATCAGGAACATAAAACACATGGGTATCAGGAACGTACGCACATAGGAATCGTGGACAACAGAATTTGAGGCTAGTGAGCAGCATTTTGGCTAGGAAGATAACTGCACAAGAGAGGTGGACTACGATGATTTGTGGTTGTAAAATGTAGTAAACTGTAGAACTACTAGTTGGCGATAAAAGCTTTTGAGCCACTACACACAATGGTAACAGGAGGAGGAATATGGGATCTTTTATTTTTGCTTTTTGCTTTTGACTATCTAAAGATACTGTCTGAGATCTAGTTTCCTGAAGGGTTGTTACTGAGATTAAAGAAGGCACCGTGACAAAAGAATGAATTAAATGAGGAAGTCAATCCTTCAGGCTAAGATTCTGTTTACTGATATAGTAAGAATGTTCTTTCTATGGAGTGAGACGCTGGAGAGAGTCACATGTCCTTTCTGTGATTGCAGCTATCAAGTTGTTGAGAGTATGAGACAAGGCATGGAACCAAAACGTGCAGCTGAGGATGCTATCCTGGCGAACGCCTCAGAAGTACCCAGATTTTGTGGGGGCTGTTTTTGCCTTCAATAAAGGAAGGCTAACCCAGCCGTTGCTTTCCCATGGATGGGACATTTTCAGTACTCAGTGGAGAAGGCATGGAATGGATGAGGGTGGAAGTCTTCAACCGTTCGACCTTCCCCACTGTGAGCATGTCCACTTTAGTGAACGCCTGAATATGCTTCAATGTACAGATTGGTCGTGCTTGGTTAATGGTAAACTCAGGACCAGTATTAACGGCTTTGTACTGAGAGCGTCCGCGGGAGGACCTTGTGAGTGGGCTCATAAATCCTGGTAAGTTTGCGCTCCAGGCCTTGCCATTTTCTTGCCCTTCCTTTACCAGTTTCAGGGTAAGGTGTTGACAGAATTAATCAGTTCGCATTTACAGTGGACAAACGCAATGATTTTGGTAGATATCTCACACTGATTATTACACCGTGTAGAAGCTCAACCGATACGTGTAGTTCCTTGCTTATGTTATGTTTACTATACAGTCGTGTGCGCTGATCAACAAGAGAATTCCTACATGGACCATCACTCTACCGATTGCGAAGTAAGGTCTCATCTCTAATAAATGCCCGACGCACGAGGGGGTAAGCGGCGAGTCTTTCAAGAAGACAGACCTGGAAAAATGGAGAGATTGGCGCTAAAGCATGTAGTGGAGACTATTTGTTTACGAACCTAATTATCCACCTTTAGTGCTGAGACGTGCATCCATTACATGTCAATTCTCCAGGGCATCAGATGCACTATATGATGGAGATGTATGAAGCCATTCTTTTGGTTCCTTGATTATATCTTATACATCACTGTCCAATTCGTCTTTTCCCACACCTGTCCAATTTGGACATCTTCTACCCAGCAGAAAAATCAAAAAATTGACTTCTGAATTCACGACAATCGCTCAACATTCCGCTTGCACACCAGCAAGAACATGAATGCGGTTGCAATACTTTTCAGCAGGGAAACTTATGCCTTTTTTTTTTTTTTTCATTATTAATCATTGTGGATATGTTTTATTTTTGTGATGGGTCAAACTACGTTGGAACCATTGACTTCCATTTAAAACCCGAAGGTCTGAAATCTAAATTAGAGGATGAGCGTAGCGGATGCTTCCAGTGCATCCACTAAGTCAATTGGACGTTAGTTGGAAGACTTTGTCTTCGCCGGACTGACTTTCCTTGAATGCACGACCCGAAGTCTTTCTCCAATTTGGGAATTTTCCCACAGGCATCACTCAATTTAATGACAAAACAAGGAAAAAAAAAATGCCATCTTTCTTTAGCTATTACATTCCATTCTTCCAATTTGTCTCATCGATCACTTCCGGTTGATCCCTTCAATTCACCAATATCCCTACTCCAGGGAGGTAAGGCCTCTTGGTCTCTGAAGTGGACAGGGTGCATCGTCTGTGTTGGCTTGGGCTTCTACAGGGTACCTCGGATGGTCAGAAGGGTTTGTGTATGCGTTGGGTGGTGAGCATACAAGATAATACTTGCCGATAGTGTTGTGAGCATAGGGGGGGGGAGGGATTAGACATTCACGGGTGGTAAATGGTCGGCGAAATGTCCAGATATTTACCGGTCGTGCTGCCGACCGAGAAAGGAGTTGAGCAGGACTCTAATTGGGAGGTTGAGGGATGCCATTATGGGCGCGGGCGAGAGCATGGCCCACTGAGTCTGGGCCAAAAGGAAGAAATCGTTTACAAGCCTGTGGTGACTATGTAGACAGCGTGCCATATGAGAGCTTTGTGTCAAGACATTTCCAAGTGAGTTGATCGCTTAGACTATCTTGTGGGGTAGTTCTGTAGTTGGAAGCCTATCCGAGAATTGGATCTGTATATCAGCGTTGCGAGTCAAGTAAAGGCAAGGTTTCTCTGGTACGAATGGATGCGTTAGTGGGGAGGGCCGTCAGTACCAAACTGTCTTGCTTCCTCGGGGGGGGAGCGCTGTCTCAGGTTCCCGTTTTGGCCTTTCGGCTTATTGATAATGGTGAGGTAGAGCATCTGCTCCTGGCAGTCATCTCCCAATATAGCACTTGTAGGATGTTGCAGATCGTTTTGCTAAGTAATTGTGGCTACATTAAACGAGAGAGTGAAATGGATGGTGCCTATCAATTAGGGAAGAAGGTGATTTGTTGTACCCCCACACGGCGCACCTTCGTACGAAGTGACTTTCAGTGTATGAATTTTGCTCATCGAGCCTGGTGTAAGTTTGAGGGGAGAGATTAGTAATCTTTTGGCATGGGTTGGGATTGAGCGTGTTAAAAGTTGGCGCGTGTAGGGGGGGAGCAGCAGAAATAATGAGTTTTGCTTAGAGATGAGAGGGGTCGCATTGGTGGGAGCAACGAGGGGGAGCGAATCAGACCTACGTTTTGGATGTTCATCTTCGGAGCACTCTCACTTCTAGTATGTCTGGCACAATGTCTTAATTAGTCTCTCTAATGTTCTTGCTATGGCTACTCAATAGGGGAAGCCAAAATAGTTGTTGGGATAGTTGAATTCAGCATATTCAAAGACGCATGGTTCTCGCCATTGTTTCAATAATGCTGGGCTTTATTTGATCATTTACAAACTTGTCCATAAAGGAATAATAGAATGAGCAACATGGCATTTGCAAGCATAAGGCGCTTCAGAATACGTAAGTTCAGGCAACGCAGTTAGTAACACGTTTACTTGAACTGTTTTTGTTATGCCTTCCTCCGACTGATATTGTAGAAATTGGACACTGTCATGTTACAGAGTTGATGTTAGGTAATGGCAGCTATTCCTCCTCTGTATCTCCTTTCATGGGACCTTCCTTAGTCTTCATGATCGTCCTACATGTGGGGCCGCGGTTCCCAAATGCCCGAATCAACCTCTACGGTGTCGTTTCATTGAAGGTAAAGTTGCAATCTCCATGTTGGTTTAATGCGATCACATTTTACTTTGATTTCCCAGAGAGGAAGGTCTGCTGTTGAACCTAGATCATCTGTCCTTGCAGGGATTCTATCTCCATGGGCACTGCTAGCGCTAGACCTGATTTTTGGAGATCCGTTAATGCCGGATATTCTGGGGATGGTTGCCGGTCATTTATACTACTTTCCTAACAGTACTCCACCCTCTTGCCGGTGGAAGGAACCTCTTGAAGACACCTCTCTGGGGTGTATCCTCCTCCACTGAATGCTTCTCTCTTCAATTTGAGTGCATGAAGTCTTCACAACTTTTTTCCATTAGCCTCTGTGTGCGTGCTTGACAATGAATTTCCATGGCTGAGGAACCATGTGACAGTAATTCTAGCTTAGAAGGTTGATGTGCAAAGTAAAGTAGCCGGTTAACAAAATGAGATTGCTAACTTTATCCTCAGTGATGGTATTATGCATGCTTTAGACGTGAACCATGTTTTGTGTCCAATCCTTAACCATCGGCAGCAGTCACAAGTAGTAGCGTACTCGGGTGAAGGGATTCAAGTGAATGCGGCCGGTACAGAGCGACCCTTCTGCTGGAATTGCCTTTCGCGGGAAGAAGTCACCGTCTTGGTGGAATGGGAACCAGATCAAGCGGCCCCGAGCAAGCGCAGACAAGGGATCACAGTGCCGGTGCAGC
Source organism: Psidium friedrichsthalianum (assembly GCA_019149425.1). NCBI lineage: Eukaryota > Viridiplantae > Streptophyta > Magnoliopsida > Myrtales > Myrtaceae > Psidium > Psidium friedrichsthalianum. Next base: position 4,379 of record JAGVVM010003208.1, read on the forward strand.
AGACAAATGCGGCGGCTGATGGAGTTGCTTTCCGCGGCAGAAGGTCTTCGCCTTGTGGTCGCTAGCCGCCATGTTCTTCTGATGATGGTCTCTGGATTGCCTGGCCTTACTATGTTAAGAATTATATTCACCTGCAGCTTGCCTTTTCTCGGCTGCTTCTTGATTATAACCGATTTTTCCTGATAAAACTTATGTCTACTTATTAAATTGCAGTTGAACCTTTATAAGTTCCGAATCCAAAACCAAGCTCCAAGCTTTGACGTTTCTTCTTTCTCGGCCAAAGTTGACTATCAGTTTTTGAATCTAGTCCAGCTTTGGCCAAATCCAACAAATTGAAAACCAAAAACAAAGCTTGATATTCCGCCGGCGGGACATTGTTATGGTTTGTAAACAAGGGTCGATTAAATTTTCCATCCGAGTCTTTTCTTTTCTAAAGATAGCCTAATTTTGAAATTTCTATTTGGCAAGTCCTTCACAAATAATGTTCTTCGTGGACATGGAACTTTCGAAGATTCTTCGGACCAATTGAACTTCTGTATATTTTGAATAAATCTGCAAGTTCGATTCTTCTTTTTCATTAATCTTTTTTTTTTCCTTTTGGGAAAAGATAAGTTGGTCAGCTTGAATTAATAAATGTAATCGACCCACCAAAAACGGGGTGGTCCCCATCGCACGACACAATTGACTTAGTAACAATTAGCATCTAATTTATATCATGGTCATACTAGATTGCTAAATAACAATCCACGGTGTCCCATGGTTACTTATTATTTCTAACTCTAGAAATTAAGCTCACTTTACCAATCCTCAATAATCACATGATATTAGTCAATTCTAAGTCAAGTAATTTGACTCCAATACGGTTATAGTCTTTTGTTAATTAGGCTAGAATTCAGGATGTCACATTATATGGTTACAAGATTACATGGAAGAGTTACATCAAAAGTGTCACGCTCCGAACTCGGCAAACGCGCAATATCCCGCCACCTCCCTATTCAAATATCACCTAGCCAACACTAGCGACGACCTAGGACTTGTCGCGGCCAAACGATGACTACTTGACTCACAACAGCAGAAAGCGCACACTGCACGTGTTCGTCTACATCCACCATATCATGGTCTATCACATGTGCAGGGTCTAGTTGGTATTTCCTCAGTATCGACGTGTGAAAGACATTATGGACATGCGATAGCTTAGGCGATAAGTGTCGTAGCCGCATTTCGCGTCAGAGCCGTGGCGTTCCAAGCTTGCCACGAATGCTATCGGTTTGACAATTTAATTTAAATAAGATAACAAGCAAGCAAAAAAAAGTAAGGCACTTTATTTATTACGATCGACAAACATCGGGTTCTTTTACATACTACTGGGAGTATAGTCGAATGGCATCAAAGTCGCCCAAAGCCCTACCTGATATACCAAAAAAAAAACTGAGCCCCAACCAAAAATCTGTCATATCTGATCCGACCACTATCTGTACTCTCATGACGGTCTGTACCTCGCTTGCTACTCTAATAACACTATGTGAGCCTCTATGGCGTCACACAATCAAAAGGTAATGAACCTACAAGCTCAAGGTCTCCTCCAAAACCCCCGTAGATAAACACAGAACGATGGAGGGTCGGTCCCACGTTTAAGTCTCAATCAACCGATAAGCAGCAAACAATCCGTATAAACTGTAAATGAGGGAGCTCGGTATCTCATACGGTAACATCTCCCAAGTAAAATGGAATGGTGCACCATATGACAGGGTGGTAAACTTGCCATATTAATTACCTATAAAAACTTCAACAATAAAGGAGAGATAAAAATCTCAGCAAGTTTAAATCTCTAAAATACCAACTAATGTTCCAATGACATGCACGAGCAACAAAGAGACGGATAAGTTTATGGGTTCTAAATAGTCAAGACTTATCGATCAACCGGGACGCACTATAAATAGTAACATGAAAGTATGTCATGCTATGAAATATGATAATAACTATATACACATGACGCATGTTAATCGTTACTTTCATAACTTGACCATTTCAGTCATGCAATTTCAATGCCGTCTCGTATTGCCTCAGAGATCGGCTCAATCACACAATAAGGCCTTCCCATAAACTTCATAGGGCATGACTGAGCACTAAGCTCAATTTCTTTGAACTTTGTTTCATCCACTTCTACGACAAAGACAATTATAGCCCAAGCTTGTATGTAGGTGATTATGAAATTTTATGCTAATAGGGTATTCTCACCCAGTGGTACCCATTCTGTTCTACCTGTAATCTCTAAGGCACTCGAATTTGATATAAACGACACCTCCATGGACGCTCACTCACACTAAACATTCATGGTCTATCAATAGGAATATAAATTATTATACCGACGTCATATAATTCATCGTTTGACGTCGATTTTCAGGATTCTCGCTCAGACAAAAGGTTCATGTTTCTAACACAATTCTACTTCATGAACTCGTAATAGCATCTACTTAGGCCATCAACCACTTATTAACAATCACCTACCAATTCATTTGTGGATTTCTCGAACCTCCACTCCCCCTTTCGTCTTGCATTTAATCCACAATCTAAAGACTAATAATTACGATGCTGCGATTTCCAACGTAGCTAGACCAAGCATTAGACCTCTCGATTAGACAAATGAGAAGGCCATCTCAAAAATTTCTTCTTCAATTCAATTTATGCACGCTCTCAAACCACTCTCTGCTCATCCACTAAAATAGTGGAGCAACACACAAAGTGTTCTCGTTTGCTGCATTCCCCAACCAAGTTGCTCCCTCATTTTTTTTTTACTCTACCGCACCCATCCAAACTTCCAAGATATCATCCCAATGGGCAGCTATGAATTTTCTTTTGTTCTACAGTTGCATTTTGATACCTCATAGATTATTACCTCACCTCCCCCTTCTCAGTCGCATTACCTCACCCATTCAGCACCACATCATCGCACTACCAATCTCAACGGTCCAGCCACACAACTAACCATTACAAGTTCCATAGACTTCACACTAACCAAAATACGGAACATGCATTCACGAATGCACCGTGACCCAACCAAAAATAGAACCCACCAGCAACTCTCTCGCGCCTTCAACCCAGTATAAAATCAAACTACGGTCACATGTCCAGAATTTATAGCTAGCGTACACCTTTTCCAACCGACGTCCCTCGAAAACACTACCACCTCCAATACCATTCGCACCCCTCACGTACCATGACTAAGAACTTCCTTTGTGTTCCCATAGCTCGCACCCAACATGTACACACTCAATTTCCATAGCCTCGCACCACCACCTCAGACCGACCTAACTCCACTCGGTAACTCTTTCTCGAACTGCCCAACGGCCTCGACATACATTGGAAACATTAGTGATGGTTTAGAGAAATTACTTACCTTAAAGCTCGTCACAAGCTGGTTGCTCGAGCTCATTGTGGTGAAGAAGTCGCACACACTTGATCAGAGGAGGGATGTCGCTTCGGTGATATCCTCAAGGCTGAGTTGAAGGAGAAGAAAATGGGTCTGGAAGCCCGAATTCAGTGGGTGGAGTAAAAAAAAATTATCAAGTTTTGAGACCCATAATCTCGTAACAAAGTTTCCTTCAGTGGAGCACTTGGATTATTTCCTCTCAGCTGTCATTTCCTTCGGTGGGTCAATTTACTTCATTCCAATATTGGGCCTTCTTTCTCACGTCCGATGATGATCGAAGGTAGGCCAAGCTGATGAGACAATGGATTCGGCTTCTAATAAACTGAAGACGTCATAGACCACGGTCTGTTGTTGGGCCGACCTCAGTGGCAATTTCGCCCTAACCATTTACTCTATCAAGCCAAGCCTATTTCGTAGTGTCGAGCCCTTCTTAGGTCACCGCAACTTAATTCAATTCAGGCCGACTCTCATATCTGGGTCGGGCTTAATTTCCGTTGCCGTCGATCACAATTTGGCCCATAAGAATTCAACATCATTCATTTTTTTTTTCAATCGAATCCCAATCCATCCTGCGCAAGCCAACTTTCTAATCCATTTCGTCTTTTTCAAATTATTTAAAACTACTAAAATGGCGCATTACAGTAAGGCTAGCCTATAAGCTACATCTCCAATCCTTTCTAATATTTCGAATGGTCAACGAATCAAGAGTTCAATTTACCTCTTTTTCCAAACCTTGATACTCCTTTTATTAGTGACACCTTTAAGACGACATAATCTCCAACTTCAAATTCCAGCGATCGTCGACGTTTTCGGCGTAGCTCTTTTGTCGGCTCTGTGCAGTCTGTAAGCGATTACGTATTATTCACACTGCTTTTCTAGTCAGCTACACCAATTCTGGTTCCATAATACTTCGTTCCCTCACTTCATCCCAACATATCGAGCCTAACCGTTCGTCCATACAATGCTTTGAAGGGCGCCATGCCGATGTTTCGTTGGTAACTATTATTGTAAGCAGACTCGACTAAATGCAATTTTTGTCCTAACTGCCTTGAAGTCCATAATGCATGCTCGCAGCATATCCTCAAGGATTTGTATTACCCTCTTGTTTGCCCGTCCATTTAAGGGGTGAAAAGCAATACTGAATTGGAGCTTTGTCCCTAGGGCTTCTTGGAGACTTTTCAGAAGCGAGCAGTAAATCTCGGATCTCGATCCGAGGTTATGGTCACCTATACGCCACACAATCGAATGATAATTTCACATATATATCGGCGAGTCTTTCTAGGATAAAGTCCTTCCACGCTGATAAGAAATGAGCTGATTTGGTCAACCTATCTATATCACCCAAATTGAATCATGTCCGCGGAACATCCTCGACTATCCTTGCACAAAATCCATCGTGATGTTTTCCCATTTCCATTCGAGAATTTCCAATGGCTTTAGTAATCCCGCCGATTTCGGTTCTCCACTTTCACTTGTTGGCAAGTGAGACATTTGACGACATATTCAGTAATATCCTGTTTCATTCCATTCCACTGATAATGCTTGCGACGATTCTAGTACATTTTCGTGCTTCCTGGATGAACATTGCATTCACTCCGATGAGCCTCAGTCAAAATGTCCTTTTTAAGCATCTCATCGTCCAGTATGAAGAGTCGTCCCTGGTATCTAAGTATACCATCTTCTGACATTTGAAAGTTTGATTTATTTCCTTGTGACATTTCTTCTCTAATCCTCACAATTCGAGGGTCATTCTGCTGCAACATCTTAACCCTCTGCACAATTTCAGGTTCAATTCGCAAGGTTACCATTATGCCCATTAACTCGTCATCTTCCAACTTACACTCCGAGTTCGATACCTCTTCGATCAAACTCCACTCTCTTGCCATCAAATTAGCTGCTACTATATCCGAATTCTTCCTGCTAAGCGCATCTGCCACTATGTTCGCCTTACCAGAATGGTACAGAATTTCGTGGTCATAATCCTTCAATAGTTCCATCCATCACCTGTTGACCTGATTTTTTGCAATCTGGTTTTAGAAAATTTTTTAGAAAATCCATAAAAATTCAGAAAATTGAAAAATCAGCTTTGGGAACCTTGGCCTAGCCTCGGGATCCAATTTTGAGCAAAAAATAATTTTTCGTATTTTCGGTATTTTTTGGGCATTTTATTTCAAAAAATTCATAAAAAAATAAATAAAAAATGAGGAAAAATACAAAATCAACTATGGAAGCCCTAGCCTAGCCCAAGGAGCCAATTTTGAACAAAAATAATTTTCCTTATTTTTTGCATTTTTAATATTTTTCAGAAAATAGAAAAAATACAAACAAATTAATAAAAAAATAGCATCCATGGCCAAAAAAATACGTAAAAATGGGCCATATTTTTATTTTATTTTCCCTTCATTTTGGACAAAGAAATTTTGAAAAAATTAATCTGGAAATGGGGTTTTCTTTGTTAATCACATTTTCAAATTAATTGAAAAAAATTCTAGAAATTCCATTTTAATTCTGTAATTTTGGGTTTTTACATTTTTGAAGTCATGTCACCACCCTCTATTTTCTAAAATTAAAATCCAGTCCAAGAATCCGCTGGATTACCCAATTTCGCACAAAAGGGCCAAAGTGCAATTTTCAATTTCTCAATTTAGTCCTCAAGAGTGCTTGAAATGCAATTAAAATTCCTCTAGGGACTGAATTGAAAATCGGGGCATGTCACCCCCTAGTTTTTGGCCTTCTGAATCCATCGGTGGCATCAATTTTTGCGAAAAAGTCCTTAAATGTTTGAATTTTGCAAGTTGGATACTCGGGTCAAACCGAAAATTTGGGGTTTTTGTCCAATTTCAAGCAAAATTTTCATAAAAACCTCGTTTTTAGATGTAATTCGTGTTGGGAAACCCATTTTTGGCCTTAATTTCATGAAAAAAGGCCAATTTTTGGCCCAATTTGGCCCTTTTTCTGGCCGGCCGGGTCATCGGGTCGGACCGGCCCGACCCGTGACCCGGCACTATTCATTATCTTCCCCCCCATTCGGTACCCACACAGCACACGCACAGGTTTTTGCAGCTCGTCCCCGAACATGCCATGGTGCCCAACGTCGGCGATCCTTTTTGTCGTCTTGTGCACGTGCTCGGCGTACAACGCGCGCAAAAGGACAAAGAAGAAGGGGAAGGTTCTGGAACGTCGGGGGATAATTCGGTTGAGGGGGAAGAGAGCTCTAAGAGAATTGGGAATTTTTGGCTAGGCGGGCATGAAGAGTGAGGTTTTGGGGGATTGAGGGGGAGCATCACAGAAGCTTCCGGAGAGGGAGGCTACACAGGGGATCGTGCGTAACAAGTCACAGAGAGAGAGAGGGGAGAGGAAAGGAAGAGAGAGCTCAGGCGATCGCCATGGTCGCCATTTTTGAGCTCGACTGTGAGCAAGGATTACTGGGGATCTAGACCAGCTCGAGCCTCGAGACTACGTCCAGAAGCTTCCCCTACCCTCAAGGAGTCGAGCGCAACTCGCCTGGAGCATCGATTCTTCGTCTATCGGTAAGTTCCATTTTCGAGCTTCAATCCGTACATTAATGGCGGATCATTGATCCGACCACCATTCTGCTTCATTCTTGAGGCGTTTTGCTCCTAGAACATCACTGCACATCATACTATGTTTGTTTTGCATCGATTCTGTGCGAGAGTCCCCGTGTGAAACCTTCGACCTCCGTGATAATGTTAAAAGTTAGATAGCCATCCCTGAGAGCTTAGGACCTAATCGGAGGCCAAGGTAAGTTTCCAGAGACCTCTATGATGCTTCTAGAAGCTTCAATTGAATATATGCGTGCTGATTAATGTATTAGGGTTTGCTGCAGTCGAACTGCATTTGCTCGATTTCTCGTGGTAGTGTCGTTAGATTTGGCTAGGGCGGACTTATGTTGATCCAAGATGTTTTGCGAGTTGATTGGTGGCGGCCGATCGTCGATCGGCCGAAGTTTCGCCGTCCGATGACGCAGGAGAGTCGTCGACCGTTCACTGGTGTGTCGCGAGGTAGAAGACGATGACCAGTCAACATGCTTTGACTGGTCAACGTCCTAGGTGGCGCTGACGTGGCGCCACATGGAGTGCCACGTGGCGTCCACGTCAGCGCAATTTGTTAGATTTCTGTTAGCGTTGTAACAGAATGAAATGGACGGTTAGCATTAGTCTTCAGGTTGATCGCATCCGTTGATTCTGGTAATTAGAGCGGAGGGCCGAGATGAGGTCTTCGTTTGATCTGGGCCTTTAATTTGGTCGGCCCAATGAACGACAGAGATCGAGTCGGCCCTTGACCTCAGCCGTTCATTTTAGTCCTCTGATCCGACGCGCGCGAAGAGACCACGTGGCACTCTCTGGCCGTCCGATCGCCCATATTAGAATAAATAAGAAAAACCTTAAAAAATTCGAAAAAAAAAATATATTTAAAAAAAATACATAGACAACGTTGTTTCGGTCCCGGGTCCGATTGGTCGAATCCGCTTGTCAGATGGGCCGGGCCAGCCCGACCCGGTCCGTATAATCAATATAAATAAAAGAAAATTAATAAAAAATTCAGGAAAATCTTAAAAAATTCAGAAAAATCTTCAAAAATTGTGAAAATTAGGAAAAAGCCACATTCAACTGGTTTGACCTATTTTCACATTTTTGACTCCCCGAGCCTTCCAAAATGACCGTTTTGCCCCTCTGGTCAATCTGACTCAAACCATTTCCGAATCACCCCTGAACCAATTGACATATTTTTGAGGCCTTCCTAAGACTCCCCTAAGCCTACTTTGACTGGTTTTGATGTGATTTCTCTATGAATGATTCCTTGATTGCGCATTTATTTTTATGATTGTGATTGATAGGATAGATACTCCCGTTTGCATGAACCCTTTAGACTTTCAGAGCCTACCTTACCCAATCTCGCCTGCATGAACTCCTTAGATTAGGAAAATCACTCAACATAGGTACCGAAAGGGCGTCGATAGTAATATCGGCGTAACTAAGTCCCCGAATCCAAATCTCTGGTTTTCGCAGAATCGAACGATCTCTCCCAATCGCTCGATAGGGTTTCCGATCATACCCTCCAAGAAATGATTGGTGGCGACTCCAATGGCATGCACACTGAGCACATGTCACATGACCACACTAAGGTCGAACTCGATTTAAAAATTTCCTAACGCGATTTGGTATGGGCGTGGGAGGGCCCGAGCGAAGACCAGATACCTCAAAACGGGCCTAGCTATCCATTAGCTCCCCCGAGACCACTCGTAAAAAAAATCTCGGGAGGGTCGCGACAGACTGGCGACTCCGCTGGGGACTTGGTTCTAACCCATTAGAGGACTTGAGCCGATTAAAAAGTTGAGTGTTTTCTAACATATTTTCCTACAGGCGCTCTTGAAGGTGAGGTACGTACACTAACCATCGTGTTAAATGTTTTTGCAGATGGGAGAAATAAGGGGTGGAGTGATTTGCTGACATTGTTTCCTGCAGGTTGGAGTTTGGGAATGTATGGTTATAAATATGATTATAGAAGCGGTGCTTTGATATAAACTGCTGTGCATGTCTTGCATATCTGGCGATCACGACACTTCGCACACACCCGCGGTCAAACCCCGACTGCAACCACCCCTTAGGATTACCTTAGATAGGGAAAGGGTGCGAAAGAATCTTGTGTTTGATGGCACTTGAGACTCTCGTATTCGTTCCCGCTCACTATCCTGATTGGCGATCTCCAACCTTTTGGGCGGGTGCTCTTAGGGGGGAATCTGCTTTATCTGGATCGTGGGAGCCTTGGCCATAGGTTCCATACCCATGCGTTTGATTTTAGAGTCCAACCCTCACTTGTCTCATGCGCATGTCTGTGGACGGTTGATATACCTAAAACCAAGTACAAAATCTCTCTTTGAGTATGGTTGGTAAGGCTTTCTTACTTTTAACTTGTGATTCATTCCCATATATTTTAAATTCTATATACCATGCATATCGCACATCATCTCACAAAAATCATCATCTGAGTGATTGGTTTGAAAGCCATTTTAGGATAGAAGGATGGTTTCTCCAAGCCAGGTTGTAGTCCTTGAGACGACCACAATGAGGCAAGGAAGCATTCCACGCCACAACACAAACATGGAGCCATTTGAAGAGTGTCGATTCGACCATAGAAGGGAGCTCCAAGATGGATGGATACATATGTTAGCTTGAAGAGACTCGATTTCAACCAGACGACTTATGATCTAATTTGGGGCATCCTTAGAGTTTATCACACCCATTTATCATAGATTTCATTTCTGGACTTTGTACTCCAGATTTCCTCGTGTGGAAATCATGTGCTACCTCATCCCATTAGATTTGATGTACTATGGATCTTTTGAAATGTATCTATACTATTCTGACTGTACTAGAAATTTTAATAGATGGGTGTGATAGTGGCTTTCATCCCAATCATTTGAGTGATCCCAATCAATTGCATAATTCCTTTTGAGAGAAATCTGATTTAAAACTCTCTATCGGACCTCCTCTTGTCAAATAAGAGTGTTTAACTCTTATTTCACCAAAAGGAAATATGGAATTGAATGGCTCATGCATATGTAGCTTTCCTATGTAATCTGTGGTAACTGGTTAAAGTCATTCATGTTTTCTAAATTCAAAGAAATATTAGATATTCGAATTACCATCGTTTCCAGTAAACGGCTTTAGTTTGGATGTCCTATATTTCATTGAATTTAGGACACATTGAAATTGTACTTTATTTGTCTTGGACGTTCCACCAATTTTCCTTGGAACTGCCCAAAGACAGTTACCATGGATTATATCTCTTTCAATAGTATGTTTTCTTATGAAAAATATGATAAAAGCTCTTCACGAAATGCTGGGATTCGTGTAGGGATTTTATCGTTATTAATCTTGAGAAAGCATAAAAATTGAAAGAATTTATGCTTTCTTTTTAACTTCTCCCTCCTAATTTTGTTTTTTAATGAACAGGTGATCTTTAATCACAAGGATACCTATCCTAACTCGCTTGCAAGCTATAATGGATCGAGGAAATTTGGGACCACGTGTGTTTGATTTGGAAGCCCAATTGAGCTACGTAAGTGCCATGCTATCTGATATGAAAGCCATGATGGCCGATCAACAAGGGGAGTATTCAATTGGAGATAACATCAACAAAGCTTTTCAGCCAAGTTCCTCTAATGACCTAGACACAAATCGAATCCCTCCTGTGGGGCCGATTCAGAATAATGAAGTGCCACCCAAACCTGCACCCACGGTGATAGATCCAGAGAA
>JAGVVM010003209.1:0-10378 GCA_019149425.1 Psidium friedrichsthalianum
TTTTCACTCAAAGAGAGGGAGTGGATTATGAATCAATGTTCTCTCCAGTCTCTTCTAAAAAATCTTTCAGAGTAATTATGGCTTAGTGGCTCATTTTGACATGGAGTTACACTAGATAGACGTCAAGACTGCCTTTCTGAATGGAGATCTCGAAGAAGAAGTCTATATGACTAACCTGAAGGGTTTGAGATTGATGACTCGAGTGACCTTATTTGCAGACTGAAGAAGTCAATCTATGGCCTCAAGCAGGCATCTAGGCAATGGTATTTCAAGTTTCATAACGTTGTTATTCATTTGGCTTCGTTGAAAATAAAGTGGATCAGTGTATATATTGCAAGGTCAGTGGGAGAGAATACATTTTTCTTGTTCTCTATGTGCATGACAATCTACTGGCGAGCAATGATATTGATCTATTGCACGAGACGAAGCGTATGTTGTCAGAGAATTTTGACATGAAGGATCTTGGTGAAGCGTCCTTTGTCCTTGGCATTGAAATCCATAGGGATCGTTCACGCCACATTTTTGGTTTATCTTAGATGGCATATATTGATCGTATTCTCAAGAGATTCAACATGCAGGATTGCAAGCCAGGTATTATTCCTGTCTGTAAGGGTGATAAGTGAATCTTTCGCAGTGTTCTCAAACAGAGATGGAGAAATCTGAAATGAAGAATGTACCTTACGCCAGTGCACTTGGGAGCATCATGTACGTTCAAGTTTGTACTAGGCCAGACATCGCTTTTGTGGCAGGACTTCTGGGCAGATATCAGTCAAACCTAGGACATAATCATTAGATTGCTGCAAGAAGGTCTTGAGGTACCTAAAGAGGACAATGGACTACATCATGACTTACAGGCGTGTTTAAAACCTGCAGCTTGTTGAATACTCGGATTCAGATTTTGCGGGCTATCAGGACAACAAGAAGTCGACAACAGGCGACATATCCATGTTGGCAGGTGGTGCAGTGTCATGGAAAAGTGAGAAACAAAAATCCATATCCTCCTCAACCATGCAAACGAGTTCATAGCGTGCTTTTCGGCTGCTACTCAGGCAATTTGGCTCCGGAACCTCATTAGGAAGTTGACCATATTTGATTTTGTTGATAGACCCATACAGTTGTATTGTGACAATAATTCTACAGTGTTGTTTATTAACAACAACAGAAGTCTTAAGAGGTCTAAACATATGGAGGTCAAATTTCTGACCATAAAGAAGCCCGTGCAGAAAGGTGACGTTGCAGTAGAGCATATTTCCACAGATGATATGATTGCAGACCCACTAACTAAAGGTCTTCGCCCTTGTATTTTTGAGCGACACGTCGCTAGTATGGGCTTAGAGGCATCATTGGATGCTGTGATTTAGTGGGAGCCATCTTTTAGTTTGCTCTAATAAAGTTTACATCTGTTTTGTTACATTTTGTAACATGTTGATATGTATTGAAGTGCTTGTAGCACTATTAATGTAAATACATATTCTTGTAAATCTTGAGATATGTGTAAGTCTCGAGTAATGGCTATGGGCATTTGGTTATTAGCCAAGTTTATATGTCTTGTTACACATAAAGAAAAGTTAACTATAAAACTGAGACATATACAGGTTCATTAGAACCATATAAATATTCTCTAGTGACGCATCAGGTTCTGTGTCACATAAGGAGAGAGAATGGTGCCCGACAAAGTAGATAACACATAAAGTATATCTCTTTTGAAGTATTATCCAATTACCACACTACCATATTAAATCCATATCGATAAAGTTAAGAACACTTGTGACCATGGATGGCTTTGTGTCTGCTAACGCAGTTACTGGCATGATCCGGTGTTTGAGACTTTATGGGATCGAATTGGCCGTTAAGAATAATCCTTAAACCAATATAAAGGCGCGTACTACAGTACAATTTCAATTAATGCTCGCCCAAGTGGGAGAATGTTAGAGTTTTCCTAATATGGGCTTGCCTTAATTAGAATTGTAATTGACCGTTTTACGGTATTAATTTATCATATACGGTATTGGTTTAATAAAGAATGGATTTAAAGTTTCTTAATGGGCCGTATATGGGTCTGGCTAGTGTGGGCCGAGTCCGGCCCGGCCCGTGATGGGAGGGCCTAGCTGGACTTCTATAAATGGCTAGGACTCCCCCCTCCACCCTAAGCTCTTCTTGCCATTTTACTCCCCTTCTCCTCCATAAGGCTTGAGAGAGAGTGAGATCGGAGTGGGAAGTTGTCCCATTGACGCCAAGCGGTTCAGAGGGTATAGAGGGGAAGAGTCCGAGCCCGTGGTGTCGGTTTTCTGCCCCTACAACCATGGATGCCAAATCAGGTACGCGAGCTTGATTCCTCGCTTGTTTTGTTGTTAAAACACGACTACGGTGATTCTAGGGTGTCGTAGTAGACGACGGAAGGCCGAACGGACGGCCAACAAGCTCATGAAAGTGACGTAATCAGGCGCATGGACACAACCTCAGGATGCTTGGCCTTGCTATTGATCCCACAAAGAGTAGTAGGAAGTCGTTAGCCTGCCATTTGATGATTACATCCTCCAAGCCACCAGCGTCTGTTCTTGCGTTCGTGATCTCAAGCCTAGAGCATTTTTAGGAGCATTCACTAGTGCGTGCTAGAGAGAGAGAGAGAGAGTTTCTCTTTCTCTGTGGAGGGTGAAGTTTGGCGATTACTTTTTCTGCCCTTGGGTCCAAGAATGATGACCTCTTTAGTTCTTACTTGTGCTGCCCTTCTGTGTCCTCTTTCTCACTAATTCAGATCCTGGTTCATTGGGTTCTGTTATTGTGCGAGCAAGCAAAGTGTTTTTCAATGGTTTCTTTGATAAAGTGGCAATAGCGGCATTGACTTCTTTTGTGCTTGCCCGAAGCCATTTTGGCACTTGTTCATAATTAGTCATCTCCTCTCTCGAATCTAGTTCTTCATCCATCTGATCAATTAGTTCGACTTGTTCTTAACTCCTAGCAATCATTCGATTTACCTCCTGCAGAGAGGGAACATCCTATAGAGTTTCTTGATACCTTTCCTCATCATGTAATAACGATTCTAGAGTCAACCGTCCCTCTTCATGCGTTGTTCTCTGGTCAAAGCGACCAACATTGCTCACCTCATCAGCCATGTCAATTTTGTATTGCTGAAATTCCTGATCAGGCTCTCAATGGATCCCATGTACCGATCCTTACCTGCTAGATCATCTTCCATATCAATAGTACTGACGCTCCTTAGCTCGTCCTCCTTCTAATGACTCGGAATGTTGTCAACAACTGTGTCCATATAAATAAATTTGACTTCTCTCTTCTGCCCAATGCGGTGGGCTCTCGCAATAGCCTGCTCTTCATTTTTGGGGTTAGGATCAGGATCATATATAACAACTGTATCAGCAGACTGCAGATTAAGACCCCGACTAGTTGCATGAATGCTCAGCATAAATATGAATCAATCTGAAACAGGGCTATTGAAGTCCACGATGGCTAATTCACAATCTTCTAAGCTTGTTGTTTCATCAATTGGCCTATAGACAAGTCTCCTCCACTGCAAGTACTCTTCCAGTATATCAAACAACTTATTTTTGCTTCTTCAGGAAATGGTCAGAGATGGGTCGCAGTGATTACTTTTCAAGCACGTGTGTTCAAATGGTTCGAGGAAGACATCTTTGAATTATTCTTCATGTCTTACTCTCTTTTTCCCCAGTTGAATGAAAATCTAATGTGATGAGATGAAACGAGGGTTTCTTCACACCTCCGTAGGAGTCACGCCCAACAACCAACAATTCCCACCGTAATACAATGCAGCTCCATCACACTTGACAAGATCCATTATACTAGGTGGTTGAGTGATGATACCATGCGGGGCATCTCGAAGCAGCATGTCATATGATAACGTCTGCGACCTCAGAGTTTCTATTTCGAGTGCTTGCTTTTCGATCTTGCTCATTTTGAACATTGAAAAATTTGGATTATTAGAGGACAACGTCACAACTCCAGAAATGCAAAAATCGAAAATTATAGAGCTGAAATGAATTTTCTATAATTTTTTCAATTAATCTAAAAATGATATTAACAAAGTAATTCTCGATTCAAGATTAATTTTCATAGATTTTCTTTAGCCAAAATGAAGAGAAAATTAAAAGAAAAACACTGTCTATTTTTTTATATTTTTGTGGCCTCAAATGCAATTTTTATTAAATATTTTCTTAATTTTTGAAAAATATATTAAAAAATGCAAAAAATATGAAAAATTATTTTTTGCTCAAAATTGGTTCTCTAGGCTTGGTCAAGGCTTTTAAATTTGATTTTTCAATTTTCTCATTTTTTCTTGATTTTCTATGAATTTTCAAAAATAAAATGCAAGAAAATCCTTAGACTTGGCCAAGGTCCCCACAGTTGATTTTTTTATTTTACAAAATTTTATGAATTTTCTATTAATTTTAAAGAAAAAATATGATTAAAAATCAGGTGTCAACAAAGATTTGTTGTTCAACGCGATTTTGCTCTAATAGGCCTTGTGTGTGTTTGGTTTATTAATGAGTTTTCTAGAGATTATCACCAATAATTCTCATGGGAGCTGCCTCTCCACATTTATATAGGTGATTCCATCTAGTGTATTTTACAGCATAATACACCACAAATAATGGCTATGGAATTCATTAAGAGCTTGGTACAACCTCTTTTTGTTTGCAGTCTTGCACAATTCTTACCTTAGGAGGGACATAAATTTTTATAGTGCATCACAAGATCAACAAGTGACTTGTTATTACCCATATGAACCTAATTCATGGGATCGTCAATCACATAGATTGGGTTACCATTACCATCCCTATTGATTTTTCTCAATCGGCTTAAGTCCCATTCCCCTCGATGTATCAAAACTTAATTTCCTTCCCAAAGGTTTAGTCAGAGGATCGACCAAGTTCACTACTGACTTTACATAATCGATGGATATAATTCCATCTTTAAGTAGCTGCTTTATCATGTCATGCCTCAATTGGATCTGTCTATGTTTACCATTGAAAGTGTTATTCTTGACAATCACAATGCATGGACACCAAAGGTTCATTCCCAAAGGAATATCTGCTAAGAAGTTTCTTAACCACTCAGCCTCATTACCAGCCAATTCTAGAGCTACAAACTCTGACTCCATGGTGGATTTAGAAAATATAGTTTGTTTGGTTGACTTCCATGTTATATCATCTCCACCAAGGGTGAATACATATCCACTAGTGAATTTTGTCTCGTCTAAATCTGAAATCTAATTAGCATCACTGTATCCTTCTAATACAGCGGGAAATCCATTATATAGGATACCATAATTTATGATTCCTCTCAAATATTTCATCACAATTAAGATTTTGTGTATATTTGCTCAATCTACATGCAACATAAGCTATATCAAGTCAAGTATATTTCATCAAATGCATCAAACTTCCAATAATCTGAGCATACTTAGACTGAGCCACACTGTCTTCTTTATTTTTCACTAATTGGTCATTAGAATCATAAGGAGTACTCACATGTGTGACATCAAAGTGCTCATATTTTTTAAGTAGCCTCTCCATGTAATGCTCTTGAGTAAGCATTAAGACACAGTCACTTCTTACGATTCTAACACCCAAAATAATATTAACTTCTCCCAAATCCTTCATATCAAATTTAAAAGTCAAGAAAATTTTTGTTTCATTGACAACATCGATATACATACCAAAAATAAGCATGTCATCAATGTATAAGCTAATACTTATACATTCACCATCAACAGTTTTTGTGTACAAACATTTATCAACTCCAATGGAGAAAAATCCATTATTAACTAGAACTTAATCAAAATTTTCTTGCCATTGTTTTGGTGCTTGCTTTAAGCCATATAAGGATTTAAGAAGTTTACAAACTTTATTTTGTTGGCCGGGAAGAATACAACCTTCAGGTTGCACCATATAAATTTCTTCTTCTAAATCACCATTTAGAAAAGTTGTTTTAACATCCATTTGATGCACAACAAATTTGTAAATTGAAGCTAATGCAAATAAAACACGAATAGAGGAAATTCGTGTTACTAGCATAGGTATGGAAATAATCAATATTTTGTTTTTGAGTAAAATCTTTTGCAACCAGTCTTGCTTTTTATTTATCAATAGAACCATCAAGAATAATTTTCCTCTTCAAAATCCATTTACAACTAATGGATTTCGCACTTGGTGGTAAATCAACCAATTCCCAAGTTTTATTTTGTAAGATAGAATCAATCTCAAGTTTTATGGATTCTTTCCAAAAAACAAAAAAGCTTTCTCTAGAAGATATTGCTTTAGAATAACTTAAAGTCGTTATCAATAAAGTAAGTATAAAAATCATTTCCAAAAGAAGTTTATTTCCTTATTCTTTTACTCCTATGCAATTCATCATTTGAATCTTCAAAATCATTTTTATGAGGAGATGTAGGAGAAACAGTATCAATTCGTAATCGAAAAATATGCTCAAAAAGTTCTGCATTCTTTGTCTCAATAATTGTATTACTATCAAGCACATCACTTTTTAATACAAGAAATCTACATGCAGCACTATGTTCAGCATAACCAATAAACACGCAATCAAATGTCTTAGAGCCTATTTTTCTTTTCTTAGAACTAGGAAGCATAACCTTATCAAGGCACCCTCGTACTTTCAAATATTTTAAATTAGGAGAATAACCCTTCCATAATTCATAAGTTGTTTTACCGGTTTTCTTATGAGGTATTCTATTTTGAATATGACAAGAGATATTATGGCTTCGCCCATAAATTATTAGGAGCTTTAGAACTAACAAGCATAGAATTCATCATTTCTTTTAATGTCCTATTTTTCCTTTTTTGCTACACCATTTGATTCAAGAGATACAGAGGGGTAGTTTTATGAATTATTCCTTCCTTTTCACAAAATTCATTAGGCAAGACGTATTCTCCACCTCTATCCGATCTAACTCTTTTTATCTTTTTTCTAATTGATTTTCTACCTCAGCTTTCTACAAAAGAAACATATTAAAAACTTCATCTTTTTGTCTAAGTAAATAAACTTTAGTAAATCTTGAATAATCATCGATGAAAGTCATATAATATTGTTTACCTCCTCTAGTCATAGTTTGTTTAAATCTCCTAGATTAGTATGAATTAAGCTCAACAATTTACATTTCTATTTACATAAATACAAGGCCTCTTAGTTAATTTTTTTGGGCACATATTATACATTATTAAAATATTGATTTTCTATTCAGAAATTAAACCTTGTTGTTGCATTTTCTTAATATAAGAAATATTAACGTGTCCTAATCTACCATGCCACATAATCAATAGATTCAACCAAGTAAACGAAAGAAGTAAGCATTTTCATTGATAACATTAGAAATGTAAGAACGAAAAGCCCTAATTACAATAACCCTTTCCCACAAGAAATTATTTTTTGTCATTACAATCTTGTAAATGCAATGACACCTTCACCCCAAACTTTCCCAAAAGAGCTACTGAAATCACGTTCGCCCTTATATTAGGGACATGCAGTACATCATTCAGTGCCAAAAGTTTTGCTAGATGTGAGTTGAGAAGGACTTTTCCTTTATCAAGAACTTGCGCTATTCTTGAATCACCTAGATAATAATCTCTCTTCTCTCCTACTAGGTGTAGGAGGAAAATGCATTTTTTGTTTGCACAAATATGCCTAGTAGCACCTGAGTCTGCGCCCATTCTTTCACATTGGCTACAATATTAGCTTGGGAAATGACCGCAACAATGATGTTATTAGGTCATTTGCTTCAACCAAATTAAACCTTTGGTTTAGCAAGATTGTCATTCCCCATTATGCGCTTTTTGCACTGTGCTGGATGATGACCTGGTTTACCAAACAAAATAAGAGCCTTTCCTTTTGAAGGTGGGGTGAGCAACTTTGGGTTTGTAATAGATTGTATCTTGTTATTGTACCTATTTGGAGATGTTGAGGTTTGCCGTTTGCGTCAAATTTTCCCCTTGTAGAAATCTCCTTAGCTTTGGCAGCTTTGATCTCCCTGCGAGTTGTGTCCTCAATGATAATATGAACAATAGATCAACAAGTGACAATTGCTTGTCTTGTGGCTTGACTTGTTGCTTGTAGTCATTCCACGATTGAGGCAATTTTTCAATTAGCAATCCCGCAATAATTCTTCTTGTAATTAATTTTCCACTTTCAATCCCTCTACCAGCTTGTGATATTCATTGATTTGTCTTGATCTCCTTATCATAGGACATTTCCATCGACAATAATTTCTGATCACGAACTTCTGTTACCCACATCTTCGGTAGTGTACTTTGCAATCATGGATTTCCATATTTGTTTTGCTTCTTGTATGTACAATAGACATCAAACAAATCATTAGAAATAGTATTGATATTGTGTGCCTACATACCCTTACTAGCATGTATCCAATTCCTGCATATTATTTTCATTAGTTTGACCTCAGTAAGTGCGAAAGCCACGCCCATGCACATCTAGGATAGAAAATACTTTTTTGCCACCTTTTGAAGTTTTGCCATTAAAAACTCAATTTCTCTGAAATGTCAAGCGATGGTCTAGCATAGGACAAATGTGATTGTTGTGGCAACTCAGCTAGAGTGGCGGAGATAGATGCATCTTAGATGAGGGCGGTTGGTGGCGTTAGCATTGGCATCAACTGGAGTATCCATCAGAATTATCCTTAAGATTGTAGTAGAGCTAATGAAAAAAAAATAAGAATTATTTGAGGTATGCAAGCACTGTCCTATAGGATAATTACGCCCTCGGAATATGAAACTTGGGCATAAGACTTCTAGTGGCTATCCTCTCACGATACAATGGACCTTCTTTATATTCACCTTGAATATTAGAAGAATACGAACAACTTTTTGTATATAACCTAGCAAAGAAGAAATGAAAGAAGAGAAAAATTCCCTTATGTAATCCCAAGTTCACACAGAGTGCTAAAAGATGTTTCTGAAATTCAATTTATATTCAACCAAATAGATTGTTATAAAGCCGTTGTAGAATAATGGAGGGTTTATGAAGAAATAAATCATATGTTACAAAGCAATTTAATGAAAAAGCTTTTAAGAAACCAGTTACAAGACCGTTCTTCTAAAACTTCTCAGAGTCTGAGTCGTCAGTTCTAAGCTCGCCAACGTTTGAGCTTGCCAATATCTGAGCTTGTCATTAGAAAATCGCGATACAACGTTAGAAAACTGACTATTGAAAATAATGATGGCGAATCATTGCGGTCATAGTTCTATCAAAACCATTGTAAAAGAATATTTCAAAACTGCTGAAAATATCCAACGCACACTATATCGTTTTCAATACCAATATACAGACTCTCCTTCCAATATTCGATGCTGACTGATTCAAGGATCTCGAGAGCAAGGGTGACATCTAATCTGTGGCTATCAATACGTTTTTTGTGTGATGTATCGTTTAATCAGTGATTCAAATTTCGGGTTTTGGGCATGTTTTGCGCACATTTGATTATTAGAATAGAGGATTTAGTATCCGCATAAATCAAGCAAGGCAATCGTGATTCTCCGTGAATCAAGATATGCATGAGTATTTGCTCTCCAATGCCCCAAAATCTCATAAACTTTATGCTGCTAGCATTCAAGGAAATCAAGTTTTGTGCTAGTTTAAACGAATATAATCCGGCGAACAATAGTCTTTGCCGCAGCACTTTTTCCGGTAAAACATGTTTTCGCCTAAGATGCTAATATCTACTAAATGTGCATTCAACTGAACTCTTTCTCAATCTCTCTCTCATCTTCCAGGACGATTGAGTAGCGGGCTTGAAAAATAAAACTGGGCCATGAGTAAAGAAAATATGTTTGGTAATAGCAAGGGATTGGCTTACCTTCACGAGGAATCTAGAGTGTAAAATTGTCAGGTAGGACTTAAAGCGACAATGTACTGCTTGATAGGTGTTAGATTTTAATGGGTGCGTGGGAATACCATGGCCCGCCAATGGAATGCTCTCCAACCCTTTATCGTCTTAGATAACTGCAAAGGTAGTTACTCTTTTAAAAAACGTAAAAAGTTTCACGGTCTCTTCCAAGTTGAAGTGAGATACGAACGACGAAAACTTCCCCTTCTCCTCTCGATCGTCAAAACGGATGAAGTCTTTGAAAAAAAAAAAAAAAAAAAAAAAAAAACTACATCAACGACTTTAAATTTGTGAAAACTATGACATTTTTAATTTCAACCCTTTTTCAAATTTAAAAATAGAATGATATATTTCATTGTGCACTCTAGATAAATCTCACTCGGAACTGATCACTCTAAGAAAAAAAAAAATGCTTCTAAGGCGGTGGAGTCACGGAGGGCAGTATGGGTGTGATAGGGACAGTGGGTAGGTGGAAAAAGAGGAAAAAGG